>JAKSZT010054335.1:31810310-31921338 GCA_026826555.1 Tolypeutes matacus | reverse complement strand
ACTTTTTTTTTTTTTTTTTTTTTTTTTTTTAGCCAAATGCAGGACCCAAAATAATTCCTCCTCTAGACCAACCCCCTTACGGAAGGGACCCTAGCTGGGCCCGTGGAAATTAATCAAGCACGTCCCAGTTTCCGGACTCCCCAGGTTAGCTGAAACTCTGATGTTAGTCAGTGAGGAGTGCTAAAGACGGTGGATTCCGCCCCTTCTGGCGCCGAGCTCCAGCGTCACCGGGCTGCTCAGTAAATCAGTTTGAGTGCAGATTCGCGTCTGCTCTCAGCCTGGTGCTGCTTCAGGTCGGCTTATCTGCTCCCCAAAGCTATGGGGCGGTGCAGGCAGCCAGATCAATGTCTAAAAATATAAAATACCCTTCCCTGTCTTCCAACCGAACCCTCCCTTTTTTGGGAATTGTCCCTTCTTCCTGGCTCTGCAGCGGCCGGGTCTTATCCCTGGGTGGCTAGGGAAATCAGCTCCGTTCCCCAACCAAAATCCCCCCTCTGGTTCACCGGGTGCTGATTAGCTCGTTTGCTCTGTTCACACAAGGTCCAAGGGGCGCCAGGCAGCCAGATCCCCAGAAAATAAAACTTTTTCGCCCCGCCCGCGGCTCCAAATGGCCGTTTTATTTTTTTTCCCCTAACCGCGGGGCTCAGCCGCCTGTGCCAACTTCCACCAGCAGCCTCAAAACTCACGAATCTCCACCGTTCGGTCCACGCCGCCAATCCGCGCAGATAGATGTCCCAAGCCTCTCACTCCACGCGTGCACAGCAGAGACCCCCAGGCAGGACCCCGTCCACAATCCGCCTTGCTCTGGGAGCTTGCAGTGTGCGCCCTCCTACACTAACGCCATCTTGCGTCCTCTCCTTAAGATTTCTTAAGCATTTAAAATACATATAAAGAATACATTATAAAATACTTTAAAATGTATATCTGATTTATCAATGATAGTTGACAGCTGATCCTCATTATTCAAGGAATTCCTTATTTGTGAATTTGCCTACTCACTGAACTTTACCTATAACTTTAAAATCAATACTCACTGCACAGTTGTGATCATTTGTGGGCATGAACAGAGTGGAGAAGAATCTGAATCACAGACATGCAAGTTCCCAATTGAGGCAGAGCAAAGCAATGCTCCACCTTCTTCCTTCAGGCTCTCCAAATGTAAACAAGTATCCTCATTGTGGTAGATTTAATAACAAGTTCTTCACATATTTGTGCTATTGTTCAGTGATTTAGCTGTTTAAAATGCCTCCAAGCATAGTGCTAAAATGCTATCTAGAGTTCCTAAGCACAGGAAGGCTGAGATGTAGCCTTGCTGGAAGATACTTATGTTAGATAAGCTTTGTTCAGGTGCGAGAAACAGTACTGTTGATTGTGAATTCAATGTTAATGAATTAATGATATATATTAAATAAGGTGTCCCGAAAGAGAAACACACATAACACAGAGTTATGTATTGATTGGTTAAGGAAATTGTTATAACCAGAGGCTTGAGGGAACCTTACCTAGTATTTCCCCTAGGAACTATGGTTCAGTATTCACTAATTCAGAGTTCACAGTGACTTAGAACATAACTGCTGGAATAATGAGAATCACTGTATTTGCTAATACTTGGAAAAGGAGACACTGGAAAACTAAATAAGGAATTTTTTAAAAGTGGTTACTTTTAAGGTACAGGAAGGGGCAAACAAGGAAGGGGGCAAGACTGCTCTGTCATAATCTTTGAATCATGAAAATATATTAACTGGTTAAAAAATAAAACTTAAATTAAAAAATTAATTCTTACAATTGTAAGCAAGCTGAAACTAATGAATCCAACCAAATATTAACATGGAGAAAGGATTTATTCAAATGAATTTAGTATGTAATACTTTTACTCTACTTCTTGTTAAGATGCTTGCTAAGGAACTACAAGGAATATTAAGCTCCATTTAGTAGCTCTTATGGTTGGCAATAATATAGATATAGTTACTTTGCAAAAAGTTTCTTCATATTGTCCATTATATCAAATTTGTAATTACATTGATGTGAGTGATAAAAATTTGTGTGATAGAAAAGAGACATATTTATAATTTAAGTATAAACACTATAATGTTAGAACTGTATGGGAAATAGTATAAACTCCTAATTTTGTGGGTTTTCTTTTTTTTTTTTTAACCAATATATATGTCTCCTGGCATTCCTGAAAGAGCCTGGAAGTACTGACACGCCAATGAACACCCCTGACACCTAGACCTTGGGTTCTAAGGAGTTTTCCCATATAAAAGACATCAGGGCCCCACAGAGAAATGGCTGCTTCCAGGACTGGGGCTGAAAAGTCCCAAGCAATCCTTCAACAATTTGCTTTACCAGAGAGCAAGAAATTAATAGTAGGGTATTGAAAGGATGTAGGAGTCAGGCTGAAGGGATTAACATTGGCCTAATTTAGAACAATTAAAGTATCAAGAATAATAGTAACAGTAACTTCTTCAAGAACATTGACTAAAACATAAATGGAATCACTGTGATGAGAGAGAGAGAGAAACTGTATTGCCACTACAGATCTGGTTGTTTTATACAGTGAACATATGGCCCCATTTGCCTGGGCTTTCCTGGTTTTTGTCTGTAATTATTAATAGTGCTTCCTTTCACTATTCTGAATATTTGAAAAACGTAAAAAGTTGGAAGCAGAATGAGATATATAAGGGACAAAATACCCAGATACAAAACAAGGACCCAGAATGGATCCTGATATGGATAGAACATCAGAAAACACATGGGGGAACACAATTTGGAAAAGTTCATATGTGCTCAGGGCTTGAAGATATTAAAAATTGTAACTAGCTTTTTTGTTTGCTTGTGATAATGCTGTTTTGGCTAATTAGGGAGATGTCCTAATTTTTCAGATGGATTCTGAAGTATTTTACTACTCTGTTATGTCATAGCATCTATAATTAACTTCAAAATACTTGAGCATAAGATGTAGGAAAGACATGAAAATAAGCATATATATTTGGGTTTATTTGATTTACATAAATTCTAGAAGGATATATAGAAACTAATTATGGTAGTTACCTATGATTTATTTTATTATTAATTTTTTTGATCAGGGGAACTGAGGGGACAGAAAAAGAAAGAAAGGAAGGAAAATTTCAATGGAATACCTTTAAATAAATTTTTTAAATTAAAATAAATGTATTATTCAAAAAAGCAAGTATATTATTGTTAGAAAAAGTAAATATTTTTTTTAGAGAATGAAGAAAACTTCCTCAATCTTCAATAGATCAAGAGCCAAAAAATTAAATAAAACCTTAGAGCATATGAATAATGTCATTATAAGGGTAATTAAAGTAATATAGTTCAAATTCTGTTCTCCATAGAAAAATATATTTTCAGAAGTCCACAGAATATATGCAAAAATTGATTATGTATCAGAACATATATAAAACATCACTGGATTTAAAAAGGCAGAAATTATATAAGCCAAATACTCTGACCACAGTGAAATAAAATTAAGCTGTGTTCAAAGGCAGATTCATATCCATAAAAGCTTTTATTACTAAACAAGAAGAGAAGAAAACAAATGAAAGCATTCAGTTCAGGAAGTTAATATAAGGAAAACAAAGCAGGAGGAAGGAAGTAATTCTAAAAGAAGAAAATTAATGGCAAAAATAGAATAAAAACAGATTTGACATACACATTCACATAAAAGCTCATTCTTTGAGGGAAAAACTAATTAAAATGGCAAACATCCTGCAATATCTTTAAAAATGGGAAAATATACATAAACAAAATTTGGAATGAGAACATAGCTAGCTAGCTAGAAGATTAAATTAATAATATGGTTAACCCTCTCATAATAAACATGCTAAGTCTATGAAAACACATTTAAAAATCTTATGGAAATGGATGATTTTTTTTAGGGAATGATAGTTTTCCAAAACCTATAGAAGAATAAGTAAACCATCGAAATTTATAATGATTTGGGAAGAAACTGAAGAATTATCAAAGAATTACTTCCTAAAAGGGTGCAAGCCCAGAGTTTTCAGGCTAAGTTCTTTCCACCTTTCCAGGAAGAGATAATTACCATGCTATATAAACTGTTCTGGAGCAAAGGAAATTACAGGAAGCTTCCCAATTTTACAAAGTCAGTACACTTCTGATCGTAAAGCCTGACAAAAATGGCACACAAAAAAAGAAAGAAAATGACAAGCTATGAATAGCCTTATTAAAATTCTAAATAAAATACTAGCAATTTCAGACCAACTATATATTAAAATAACAATAGCTCATGGTAAAGTAAGATTATTCAAGGAGCACAGGGATCTTTTAATACAATATATCACATTAATAGATAAAAAAGAAAACCATATGATCATCTAAAATGATGCCCAAAAAAGGTATCTGAATAAAATACAATATTCATTCTTGGTTTAAAGAAAAAACTTTAGTAAAACAGGATCAGAAGCCTACTTTAACAGTGTAGCATAATTTTGACTTTCTCAAATTTTAGCCTACAAATCACTTGCATCAGAATAATCTGGGTGCTTTTTTAAAATGTAGCTATATATTCTTTTCTGTTGACTCGGTTATCTGTTGCCACAGTAATGTTGTGGAGCTAACCACCCCAAATTCAGTGGCTTAAAACAGTAAGCATGTATTTCTTTAGCTGGTGGTCTGTGAATGGGGCATTTAAGTTAGATGTTTCTTTTGATCTTGGCAGGATTCACTTACATGTCTGGGGCTCAGATGACCGTAGATGATTTGGGCAACTGAGGCTGGAATGATGGGACAAAGTAGCTCTTCTCCATACCCTTCTTCGTCCTCCTGGAATTAGCAGCGCTACCTGGACATATTCTTATGTTGATGGCAGAGATGCAAGAGAGTAAACACAAGTACAAAAGCCCATTTCAAACCCCTGGTTGTATTACATCTTCTAACATACCATTGGCCAAAACAAATAGTATAATCATGTCCAGTGCTGAGTGGCAGGGCAAACTGTCCCAACCTGGCAGGAATGCCCTTAAGATTACAATGGAAAAGAGTGCAAATAAAGAGGTGAAGAATCAGGGCCACATCTGTATTTCCCAAATTTTCTACAATTATCATGCTACTCTCGAAGTATTTGTTACTTTAAAAACAAAACCACATGACCTGGCAATCTCACTTCTGATACATACCCAAAAGAATTAAAACCTAGTGCTCTAACAGATATCTTCACACTGATGTTCATAGAAGCATTACTCATAATTGCCAAAAGATGGAAGCAACCCAAGTGTCTGTCAATAGATGAATGGAGAAACAAAATGTGGTATATACATACAATGGAATATTATTCAGCCTTAAGAAGGAATGAAGTTCTGATACATGCAACAACACGGATGAAACTTGAAGACATCATGTTGAGTAAAATAAAGCAGATACAAGGAAGAATATTGTATGATCTTACTGATAAGAAATAATTAGAATAAGCAAATTCATAGAGGCAGAAACTAGAATACAGGTTACCAGGGGCTGTGGTGAGGGTAGGGAATGGGGAGTTAATGCTTGATTGGTACAGAGTTTCTGTTTGGGGTGGTGGGAAAGTCTTGGTAATGAATGGTGGTGATGGCAACACAACATTGTGAATGTAAGCAACACCACTGAACCGTATATTTGAAAGTGGTTAAAGTGGGAAATTTTAGGTTGCATATATGTTACCAGAATAAAAATGTTTTAAAACCATAGAATTGTACAACACAAATGGTGGTCCCTAATGTAAACTCTGGACTACAGTTAATAGTGTAGTTATAATCATATAGTTTCATCACACGTAAGAAAAGTGCCACTTAAAAGGGAAGAAGAACAAGAAAGAAAGAAGGTATGCTCCAGAGTCAAAGGGGTTGGGACAATTGCAGTGGTTGCTTGTAGTAAACAGTTAACTTGAGAAATATTTATTAAACTGCAGTTTGCAATTCATAATTGGGTCAACAATTCAATTTAGCGGCTCATAAAAACATTAAAAGATGAAATAGACTAGAAAATATCAGAGCTCATTGCAGAAGGTAAACAACGTCTTGTGAAATACATACAGTGGTACAATGTAAAATGTCTACTTCCCTCTTGGAAAGACTTTGCCATAAAGGAGCCTTAAAAGTAAAGTCAAGAAAAGGTGATAAAGAAGAGCACACTTACGGTTCAGCATGCTTAAGGGGCACCGAGGAAGACATAGAATGGCCATCTGTCCTAAATTAAGCCTGGTGGGGGTTATCAATAGCATTGCTCTCATTATCCAAAGTGTTCCAGTTTGGGCAATAAATTATATGGTCACCCTAAAGCAGGGGTTCTTAACCTTTTTTGTTCCATGGACCCCTCTGCCGGTCAGGTGAAAACCACAGACCCCTTACTAAGTCCACATTATACTGTGTATTATTTAATTATCACACCTGCACCAACTCATCCCCACAAGAATAATGTTTTTTTGAATTTCAATTCAAGCTTATGGACCCCTGGTTAAGAATCCCTTTAACATAGTCAGCCAAGTCAGACAACTTTAGAAAGGCTAGGTACTCATAGACAAAGGGCAGTCTCCTTAAAGACTTCCCCAGAAGAGAATTACAAGAGTGTCAGGCAGGCCAGAGGTAAGCAATTTAGACATAATTGTGTTAACCTGAAGTCTGTGGCATCAACTGTAAAAACTCCCAATCATTCATGGATCTAAGAGAGGAGATTCAGCCCAGGCCTGGCTATGTTCATGTGGCCTGGAGCTAAGGAGGAGGCCTTGGATGGAAAGGAACACAGCAGTGGCCCAGATAAGACGGAGAGCTGCTGTGTTACTGCTACAGGAGTAACAGCACCAGCAAGATACAGCGATATGTCATAAACCCCTAGGTTACTTCTTCATGGCCCTATGTGGTTTGCATCGATATCTTTTCATATTATAGTCACAAGGTTGAAAACAACTTTAAGAGTGATGGATGTCACATAGGTTTTGGAGTCAGGCAGACCTAGAATGCACACATCCTAGCTATGTAACCTGGGCTATCTCATCTGTAAAATGAGAATCATAAGAATTACTTAGAACAAATGTTTAAAGAATTGAATACAGGCTAATAAGTAGGAGATTTTATTGTCATATTGAGTAAGTCGGGGGAGGGCAAAGTGTTGGTAGAAGAAGAGCAAATAATAAAAGTCACGAACCTAGAGTGTGGGCTCTGGAGAAAATGTTTTTTTTTTTTCTTACAGCGCAGGTAGTGGCAGCAGAGACTCCAGTTTGAAAGATAGAGCTCCCACTGAGATACTCCCTGGAACCTGACTTACTTTGCCACAATTCCACATGTTACTAAACGAATGCCTGATTACCATATGATGCTGTCCACCTCTGCCTGTAAAAAAAGGGGGGGGGGGCTGCCCTCAATTGAGTCAACTGAGGACACCGGGTTCTTTCCCCTTTTGTCCCTCTCTCCTGTAACAATCACACACAGTCTTGCTGTTTTTACCTCATTAAAGGGTATAAGCCTCACAGTAAAGAGTACTGTTTAAACGTAATTCCTTTCTAGGAACAACAAGTTGATTGAAACTCAGTGTTCTCCTATGAAAGTAGGTCTACAAAGCAGATCCTATTACAGTACATTCAGGTCAATGTGAATGAAACCAACAGAATTCATAAAGCAAATAAAAAATAAATTTCAGCTGCATTAACTCCCTTGACAAGTATCAAAATACAGGTACAGATGAATTCCTTGGATGGCGCACAGCCTAATATAGCTACATGTTATGATGTGTTACTTAAGTCATAGCTGACAGTTTGCCAGGACTGCATTTGTTAGAGCAAACAGAGATCAGCTTTAAATTTCTTGGCCATTATGTAATTGCTTTTACTTAAAGGATTACTTGTACTCATATAAGAACAAGTCATCTACCTTCTTCTTATAGTACCAATGTAATTTCACAAACTACAGATGCACATATATGGATTTCATGCGTACATGTTAGATACTTTAATTAATGAAAGTAATGGGAAACATACTTCTCTTTGTGACAACATTCAAAGGCTTCCCTCTGCTTTTAGCTTTCTGGATATTTCATTTGATTATAGAGTAATTCTGAGCCCTTAATATTATCATCAATCAATAAGATGAAAGGGATAACTATGAAATACTATGGAGCCCCATTTTAGTGCCCTGACACTGATCTTTCCTCTTCTAGTTAGTCAAAAACAATTCTTGAAAAATATTTCAAAAAGAAACTTTTTTTTCAGGAATTCCAAACAGGATGTTATTATTGCATGTTCTATTACATTAGAAAACTTTTATTAAAACCACCTTTCTCTGCCCTTTTAAATAAAGAGGCATGTAACAAATTTGGCAGACATAAAAATACTTCTATAATGCTGAACAGAAATACATGTGCGTTTGTAATGTGAAGCATGCTGTTGTGTTTTTAAAATTCTATCTTATTTCTATTCATTATTCTCTTGGCTTCACGAAAAAGCAGGCCTTTAATTAAATTTGGAATTTTTCAACAAACAGTCAGAATTCACATAACAAAATGGAGGATTGACTCACCATTAATCAGTTAATTTCCATTTTCCATTATGGGCAATTTGGAATGCAAATTTGTCTTTTTAAACCCTGCATTTCCTGATTTGGCAGTCAAAAAGGATTAGCTTTATTAACTAACTTCCAAATCATTATTTCATACTGTGTAACATGACCTTGATTAATTTCAATGAGGTTATGCAGCAAGCAAGATATGTCTCCTAACATCTAGTGATTGTTGAAAACTTTCACTCCCACTTCACATGGCAAACTCTCTATCATTCTCTTACCAGCCTGCTTATTCATCTAGATTGGTGAGAAAGTATAATGCAATCTGGTGTAAGCTACTACAAATTCATACCCACCACCTACAAAATTGGTAGAATTTCCTCCTTTCCTCCCTCCCTCCCTTCCTTCCCTTCCCTTTCTTCCCTCCCTCCTTTCTTTCCTTCCCTCCTTTTCTCCCTCCCTCCCTTCTTTCCTTCTCAATCTCTTCCCTTCCATCTTCCTTCTGTCTCCCGTTCCTTTCAGTCTCAGAATCCCTGACCCTTCTCTAATTCAAAAATAACACTTTCATTCTCCTTCATCAGTTATCTTATCCCTCTTCCATCATCAATTTATCCCACCACACACTTTCCTTCCATTTATGAACTGGTTCTCATCCAACAAACAAAACAGAATAAAACGAACAAAAAACCCTTCACCTTGTGTCTGATCTGTAGCTATTACTCTAAAAATTAAAATCTAGTCTACATTTGTTTCCACCTGTTCATTTTCCATTCACTCTTTAAAACCCTGCAATGTAGTGCAAACCCCCACCAATGCATTGAGACTTCGCTTGCAAAGGTCACCAATTACCTCACTATTCTCAGATTCAGTGGATGGTTTTCAGTTCTCATCTTTCTGGACATGTCTGTGGCCCTTAATCCTGTGTGCTTGAAGTCTCCCTTCTACTTAAAAACTGAATCTCCTTTTGATTCTTTGTTGCTGTTTCTAATTATTCTGCCTTTCCCTCTCTGATTGTTCTTTTCCATGTCCTTTAAGGACTCCCTCTGTGCTGATCCATTCGTTTTGGAATTCCCACCACAGATGACATGTTGTTCACAGGCAATTATATATACTTGCAGGCGTTTCCTGCCACTTATATATGGATGACATTCATATTTCCATTTCTAGTCTTAACCTTTTCTGATATTTATGAGCTTGCCTATTCAACTGTTGGCTTTATTATATAGACACAGGTTCCTTCAGGTATCTCAAACTCCGCATGTCCAAAACTGAATACATCATCTCAGTTCACTTCCTTCCCCTTTACCTCTTCTTCTTCCTTGTCCTCTTCCTTCTTTTCCTCCTCTTCCTCCTCCTTCTCCTCTTGGTCATCTTCTTTCTTCTCCTTATTGACAGATATATCTAAAATGGAAATATAATTTTCTTTCAATCATATAATTTTATTCTAATATAACTTGTTTGAATGGAAAAGAAGACATCTCAGTGATTTTGAAAGTTAATCTTCTGTCATTGAAGCCTTCTCTATGTCTCTCCAAAGAAATGAAGTCATCAGCATTATAATGGATGATCAACCATTCACATGTGCTGTGTCACAGATTGCATGAGAACCAATTAAACTAGACTTATTTTCTATTCACCCTGAGCTTACATTTAAAAAATGAGACAAAGATGACACAACCATATGTAAAATTAAAATGACTATGTCGTCAATATGAAATGGAAATTAAAAAGCTTAATTGTATAAGCATTTTGCTATGAGTTTCTATATGATAAAAAAGTATAGGTGATTATTTTTTATTTAGATATACCATAACAGGACCTAGAGAGGAATACTTGCTTCCCCTTCATATGATTGGAAAGGATTTTGAGGTGTGGTGGACAGACCCAAAGGTGATGCCTAATGATTCCTGCCTTCTGGTATTCACAGCTTCGTATAATTCCCTTCTAGTATAGGTAGTATCTGTGACATGATTCTAACAAATAGAGAACAGCAAAGGGGATGAGACAATGCTCCCATGATTATGTTAAGTAAGACTGTCTTGCCAGCACACTGAGGCTAGGGATTCTCCTTCTTGATGACTTCCTGCAGTAGGTGGCCATGTTGGGAGAGGCCCATGTGGCAAAGAACTGCGGGTAGACTCTAGTGCCTGAGGGCCTCAGTCCTGTAATCTCAAGGAACTGAATTCTGCCGACAACCACATGAGCTTGGAAGAGGACCCTGAGCCTCAGGTGAGACCTTAGCCATGGCCAATACCTTGACTGCAGGTTTGTGAGACCCTGAAGAGACAACTCAGCTAGGCAATGCCAGAATATCTGGTACACAGAAACTGTGAGATAATATATGGGTATTGTTTCATGCCACTAAGCTTGTAGTAATTTGTTCCACAGCAATAGGCAGCAAATACAGACAATGAAGCCTGAAGATCCAAATATCATGAGAAGTTCAAAATAGTTAACACTTCAGTATGTTTGTCTTACAAAAATTTTTAAAAGTCATGGCAAAGATGTGACAATCATGCTTTTAAGACTTTATATTGGGGGAAAAAATTAAAGGGAATTTAGAGACCAAAATGGTACCTAATTTCCAGTTTTCTATATACCTTTTACCTTAAGAATTTAGGACTGCTATAAATATTTATACAGTGCAAAAAATAACATACAATTTAAAATATGTGAGTAAAGAAAATGAGGCAGAGGGAAATTTGAGGGAGTAAAGGTATAATGAACCAGATAGTGAGGCACCTAAATGTCTAGAGGTGCCACAAATTTGGCTTTAAGTTTTATATCAGGCCATTAAAAAACAAAAACAAACAAACAAAAAAAAACAAACCAGGAAAATAGACATGGCACACAATGTGTAGAAGATAAAAAGCAAACATAATTTCCGTGGAGAAACACAACATCTCTGGTTCTAAAAGGAAAGAAATTCCACTTGTGTGGCCCTATCTAGAGAACACTGTGAAGGCAGCATTATGGTTGCCTGTTTTTAAGGAAAAGGGAACTAAGGATACCATACCCTAAATTAGATGGAAACAACTGGGGTGAGAGACTCCCTTTAGGTTTTATTAAAAGGTGTCATCTTCTAGCTCAGGTATTCCCAACCACCAAGCCAACAATTCCTCAGAATCCAGGAAGACAAGAGAAAAGCATCCCAGAGAGGAACAGACAGATACATAGGGACAGAGAATAAGAAAGAGAGTTATAGAACAAAGTTCACACACAAACCTGTGGGGAATGCTGTGGTATTTTCTCACCTCCTAATTCTCCCACCACAAGTCAGCAGGATTCCAAGAGAATCCACCAAAGAGCCACTGAAAGAGATTGGGGATGCTGATGGGAAGGGGCAGTCTAATGTCTCATTCCTTGATTCAGCAATCCTTTTGAGTATGTAAAGAATTTCCAGGGACATTAAGGGAATAATTGCAGTGCCCTTGACTTTCATATGTACTCTACAAAACTTGATATACCAAAGAAACATCTGCACACCTACCTGAAATAATCATTATTGTTAAACTGTATGAAAGAAAGCATACCTCTAAATCATCCCAAACATTACTATGGGGTGCCCTGAGGTTAAAAACAAACAAACAAAAAAGAACTAGTCTTTCAGCTGACCAAGATGGCAGTGAAAGATACTTCAGGGTGCCAATCCCCCGCAGAATCTTTGGACAACTAGCAAAAAGTGGCAGAGTCATCTTCTTCAAAACTCCAGAAAACAGGGAAAGGGTTGCAATAACTGGGCAAGTACTGGAATCAAGAAAAATCAGCTTTAGTAGGAAAAGCTCCTGGTGCCCTAGCTGGCTCCTCTCCCAACCAGTTCCCAGTACAATGTGGAGACAGCCTGTGCTCTTATTGTGAGTCCCTGGCCCTGTTCCAGAGGAAGCAGAGTAATCTCTATTCAAATACAGGGGTGCATATATGTCAGTGCCAGTCTGTCAGGTGGCAGCATAAAAGACTGAACCAGGAAACTAATCTCTGGCTCACACTCTCAGAATTTGCCCCACAGGCAGAAGCAGCTTGCAGACATCTAACACAGTATAAAAAACAATTAAGTCAAAGAGGTCTGGGGCAGAGGATTACCTACTTTAAGTCATACAATGGAGCACCCAGGATACATAGAAAGTTTATTTTACAAGCAGTAGAGGGAACATTTGAATTCCTATAAACTGGGGAATTCCTAAGGTCAGGAAAAAGCAGAGCCAAGGACAAGATGCAGCCTCAGAAAAGAAAGGACCCTATACTTCACATTTGCTTCAGGCTAATCTTATTAATAGGAGGGCTAAATTCTGAAAGGTGTTTTTTTGTGTTGGTTGGTTTGTTTTGGTTCTTACCTGGCATTCAAGGAAATGTCTGTCATTTCTCTAGCTGAATACAAATTTAAGGAACAAACAACTGAGCGACAAAATAGCAGAATTAACACTTGAAATATTAAAATGTACAGTATACAACAAAAAATTACAAGACAAACAAAGAAATAAGAAATGATAGCCCATACAAAGGAACAAAATAAAAATCCAGAAACTATCAATGAAGAAGACCAGACTTTGGACACACTGGACAAAGATTTTTAAAAAATGATTCCGAATATTGTCAAGGAGATAAAGGAAAACACTGAAAAAGAATGAAAAGTTATCAATAAAAGAATGAATGTATAATATAAGAATCTCAATAAAGAGATAGATAGGTTTTAAAAAGGAACCAAACAGAAAAGTTGAAGACCACAATGCCTGAAATGAAAAATTTCCTAGGGGTTTCAACAAAAGAGTTTCAACAGAAAAAGAATCAGTGAACTTGAAGACTAGACAATTGAAATGATTCAGGCTAAGAAGGAGAAAGGAAAAAGAATAGAAAAAAGTGAACCAAACTTAAGAGACCTATGGGATACAATGAGTATACCAATATATGCATTATGGAAGTCTCAGAAGGAGAGGAAAGAGAGAAAGAGGCAAAAGGAATATTCAAATAAATAATGGCAAAAAATTTTCCCAAATATAAGAAAGACATGAATGTGCATATCAAGATTCCCAAAGAACCCCAAAAAGGATAATCTCAAAGAGAACCACGCCCAGACACCTAGAAGTGAAATTGCCAAATGCCAAGAACAAGGAGAGAATTCTGAAAGCTGCAAGAGAAAGGCAAAATGTTATGTACAAGAGAGTTTCAATAAGATTAAGTGACAATTTCTCATCAAAAACCATGGAGGCATGAAGGCAGTGGGAGGAAATATTTAAAGTGCTAAAAGAAAACAATCACCAATCAAGAATTCTATATCTGGTAACACTATCTTTCAAAAATGAGGGTGAGATTACAACATTCCCAGATAAACACAAGCTGAGAGAGAGCTGCTAAAGGGAGTTCTTCAGGCTGAAAGGAACACCACCAGACAGTGGATTAAAGTGGCATTAAAAAAAAAAACATCTAATAAAGTTAACTGCTTTAGTTTCCTGGGCTGCGCAAGCAAATATCATGAAATGGGTTGGGTTAAACAATGGAAATTTATTTACCCATGGTTTTGAGGCTAAAAGAAAGTTCAAATCAAGGAATCATAAAGATGATGCTTTCTCCCTGAAAACTGTAGCATTCTGGGGCTGGCTGTTGGTGATCCGTGGCTCCTCTATCACATGGCAAGGGACATGGTGGCATCTCCTGGTCTCTCCCTTCTCTTCCAGGTTCCATCAACATCCAGTCCCTTGCTTCCTGTGAATTTCTCTCTCTCTGTCTGAATTTTACTCTGCTTATAAAGGACTTCAGTAGTAGGAGTAGGCATTAGTGGAAGATCAAGGAATGAAAAATGTAAAAAAACTTACAAAAATGAGAAAGCAAAATGGCAGGAGAAAGTCCTGCATTAACATAGTTCCTTAGAATGTAAATGGATTAAACTTTCCATCAAAAGTCATAGACTGGAAATATGGACTTCAAAAAAGTATATGCTCATTATAGGAGACTCACTTTAAATTCAAAGACATAATAGGCTGAAAGTGAAAGAATGGGAAAAACTATACCATGTAAGTAGTAACAAACAGATAGTTGAGGTAGCAATACTAATACTGAACAAAATAGACTTTAAGTAAAAAAAAATCTTATGAGGTACAAAAAAGGGTACTATATGCTGATAAAGGGGCCAGTTCAACAAGAATACATAACAACTATGAATATATATGCACATAATGGCAGAGTCACAAAATGACATACATATCAACAGATTTGAGTGGAAAGATCGACTGTTCTGCATTAATATAAGGAGGCTTCAATTACCACTTTCAATAACGGATAGAACATCTACACAGAATATCAATAAGGAATAGAAGATTTGAATGGTACTATAAAACCACTAAATCTAAGAGACTCATATAGTACACAGAAGTCGAGCACAAATTATTCTCTAGCGATCATGGGTCATTCTCTAGGATAGACTGCATGTTGTCAAAAACAAGTCTAGTAAATTTTAAAATATTGAAACCATGCAATGTGTCTTCTCTCTGATCACAATGAAATGAAGCTAGAAATCAATTGGAGGGAGAACTAGAATAGTCAAAATAGATGTAGAAATTAAACATGCATTCTTAAACAACCAATGGCTCAAAGAAGAAATAACAAGAAAAATTAGGAAATATCTTTAGACAAATGAAAACACAATAGTATCAAATGTATGGGACGCAGCAAAGGCAGTGGCGAGAAGGAAATTTATAGCTCTAAATGCTTATATTAAAAAAGAAGAATGATCTCAAATCAGAGACCTAACCTCACAAATGGAGGATTTAGAAAAAGACCAGCAAATTAAACTCAAAGCAAGCAGAAGGAAGGAAATAGTAAAGATTAGAGTGGAGATAAATGAAATAGAGAATTTTAAAAAGCAATAGAATCAATGAAACCAAAATTGGTTCTTTAAAAAGGTCAATAAAATCAACAAATTTTTAACTAGACTGACAAAGAAAAAAAGACACAAATAACTAAAATCAGAAATGAAGGGGGGGTCATTACTAATGACCCCACAGGAATAAAAGGTATTTTAAAATGATACTATGAACAACTGTATGACAATAAATTAGATAACCTAGATGAAATGGACAATTTCCTAGATACACACACATTACTGCCACTGACTCAAGAAGAAATAGAAGATATCAACTGTCCAATAAAAATAAAGAGATTGAATCAGTAATCAAAAAGCCCCTTCAAAAAATCCAGGACCAGATGTCTTCATTGGTGAATTTTACTAAATATTCCATAAAGAATTAACTGGGATCCTGTTCAAACACTTTAAAAATTGAAGCAGAGGGAACACTTCTTAACTCATTCTATGAAGCCAACATCACCCTAATACCAAAGCCAGTTAACAACACCACAAGTAAGGAAAATTACAGTCCAATATCCTTTATGAATATAGATGCAAAAATCTTCAACAAAATACTAGCAAACCAAATCTAAAGGCATTTATAAAGAATTATTTACCATGATCAAGTGGGATTTATCCCAGGCAGGAAAAGGTGGTTCAACATAAGAAAATTAATGTAATATTTCACCTTAATAGAACAAAGGACAAAAAATACATGATCATCTCAATCGATGCAAAGAAGGCATCTAACAAAAGCCAGCACCCCCTCCTGATAAACACATCTAGGAAACCAGGAATAGAAGGAAACTTCCTCAATGTGATAAAAGGCATATATGAAATACCCACATTAACATCATACTCAATGGTAAAAGGCTGAAAGCTTTCCCTCAGGATGATGAGATCAAGAACAGACAAGGGATCAGGATGCCCACTATCACCAGTGTTATTCTACATTGTGCTGGAAGTTCTAACCAGAGCATTTAGGCAAGAAAAATATATATAAGGCATCCAGATTGGAAAGTATAAAGCAAAACTTTCCCCATTTGCAGGGACTATGATCCTATACAGAGAATATCCTGAAAAAGCCACAACAAAAATACAATAGTCAATAAATGAATTCAACAATGTGGAAGGGTAAAAGTTCAACATGTGAAAATTAATAGTGTTTCTATACACTAGTCCTGAACAATTAGAAGGGAAAATCAAGAAAAAAATTCCATTGATAATAGCAACTAAAATAACCAAATATCTAGGAATAAATTTAATGAAGGATGTAAAGGACTTGACAAAGAAAACTACAAACATTGCTTAAAAAATCAAAGATGACCTCAATAAATAGAAGGACACTTTGTGTTCATGAACTAGAAGACTAAATATTGTGAAGATGTCAGCTCTACCCAAAATGGTTTACAGTTTCAACACAACCCCAATCAAATTACAATAGGTTTCTTTGAAAAAAAAATGGATAGGTCAATCATCAAATTTATATGGAAGGGTAAGGGGCCCTGAATAGCCTAAACCATTTTGAAAAAGAATACAGTGGACGTCTCACAGTTCCTGATTTTAAAAGATACTACAGATTGTATGGCTTATGAATACATTTCAATAAAATTGATTTAAAATAAGCTACAGTAATCAACACAGTGTGGTTCTGGAATAAGGAGAGACATGAATGAATAGAATCAAAGTGACAGTTCAGAAATAAACTCTCAAATCTATTGCCAATAGATTTTTGACAAGAGTGCCAAGTCCACTCAATAGGGAAAGAATAATCTCCTCAAGAAATGGTGCTGGGAAAACCGGATATCCAAATGCAAAAGAATGAAGGTGGACCCCTGCCTCACACCATAAACAAAAGTTAACTCAAAATGGATCAAAGACCTAAATATAAGAACCAAAAATATAAAACTTCTAGAACAAAATATAGGGAAACATCTACAGAACTTAATAATGGTTTCTTAGATTTTGCACCAAGAGCATGAGCAAAAAGCCAAGAGCACAAGCAACAAGAGAAAAAAATAGATAAATGGGACGTCATCAGGATTAAAAAACCTTTGTGCATCAAAGGACCACCTACAGAATGGGAGAAAATATTTGGAAACCACATATCCAATAAGGGTTTAGTTTCCAGAATGTATGTATAAATCCTACAACTCAACAATCAATTACAAATGAGCAAAAGACTTGAATAGATATTTCTCCAAAGAAGATATGCAGGTGGCCAATAACCACATGAAAAGGTGATCACTGTCTTTATAGGGAAATGTAAATCAAAACCACAATGAGATACCATTTCACACTACTAGAATAGTTATTATTAAAATAAGAAGTGTTGGAAAGGATGTGGAGAAACAGGAACACTTTGTTCACTGATGGTGGGATGAAAATGGTGCAGTGGCTGTGAAAAACAGTTTTGTGGTTCCTCAGGAAATCATAGAATGACCTTATGACCCATCAATCCCATTTATAGGTATATACCCAAAATAATTGAAAGCAGAGACTCAAACATATTTTCACATTGATGTTCATAGTGGCATTATCACATATACCAGAAATGGATGCTATCCAAGTGTCCATCAATAGATGATGGAGAAACAAAATGTGCTATATAAATACATTAGAATATTATTCAGCCTTAAGAAAGAATGAAGTTTTAATACATATGACAACCTGGTTGAACCTTGAAGACATGATGCTAGAAATAAGCCAGACACAAAAGAAGAAGTACTATATAATCTCAATGATATGAAATAATTAGAATAAGCAAATTCATAGAGTCAGAAACTAGAATACAGGGGCTGTGGTAGGGGTACAAATGGGGAGTTAATGCTTAATTGGTACAGAGTTTCTGTTTGGGGTGATAGAAAAGTTTTGGTAATGAATAATGGCAATGGTACCACAACACTGTGAATGTAACTAACCCCACAGAATTTTATATTTGAAAGTGGTTAAAGGGGATACGTTTACACCACATGTTTCTAGAATAAAACTTTAAACTACATAGTACTGTACAATGCAAACAGTGAACTCTAATGTAAATTATAGTCTATAGTTAATAGCACAACTACAATAATATTGTTTCATCAATTATAACTGTGGCAGTTTGAAGTTGGGTGGACCCCAGAAGATAATGTCCTTAGAGCTTAATCTATTCCTGTGTGTGTGGATGGGACCTTTTGATTAGATTCAGTTAAGGGAACTTCCTGTTGATTAGATCACTTCAGGAGGGCATGACCCAGGGTGGGTCTTAATCCTTTTACTTGATTCCTTTATAAACAGAAGAAGCATGCAGAGACACAGAGAAAAAAGCTGCAGAATCAAGAAATCCTGAAGGCTGAGAGAGAGGTCCCGGAGGCCAGAGACTAGAAATCAGCTGAGCACAGAGGCACAGAAAGAGGCCCCCAAGGGGATAAAAGAGACAAGGCCTGGAAGAGAGGGGAGAAATGACCATATGCCTGATTTCCCTCAGCTGCAAGTTGGTGAGATGGCATCTCTTGATGATGCCTTGATCTGGACACTTCCACGGCATCAGAACTGTAAGTGTTTAACCTAATAATTTCCATTATAAAAGCCAACCCATTTCTGATATATTGCTCACAGTAGCGTTTAGCAAACTAAAGCAATAACAAAGGTGCCACACTAATGCAAAGTAGTAATGATAGTGAAAAACTGTGAGTGTGAGGGTAGTTTATATGGGAACTCTGTATTTTCAGGATGATTTTTCTGTAAACCTACAACTTCTACAATAAAAAAATAAATTTTAAGAAGAACTATGGTTTCTGATTGAGAGGGGGCTTAGATCCTATGGGGCACATGGATGGAACTATCTTGCTTACAGTTATAGAAACTCTCTGTTTTTTTGGGATGAGTGTTGTCCATCACCATCCTTTTGTTAGTTGTCCTGAGTGAATCCAGTGAACTGCAGAGTAGGTGTTGAAACTCTGCTGAGATTTAGGGATCACCTGGCATATGAATAGACTGAAGATTTAAGTCTCTGGGACATATATTTAATAAGTATAGTGGTAATTATAGGTTCAAATAAAAGAGGCAGAAGACCATGTGTAGGGAAATTGTAAATGAGTCTAACTCTTTTACATTGGGGATCATATATTCCAAAGTAAGGCCCACTGACAGGGTGCCAAATTTCTGAGATTGTCTGCCCTGCCTATAGTGTCTAGAGGTCTCTAGAGCAGGGGTTCTTAACAAGGGATCTATGAGCTTGAATTGAAATAAAAAAAAAAAAAAAGTATGCTTGTGGGGATGTGTTGGTATGAGTGTGATGTAGTTATTAAAGAATACACAGTATAGTGTGGACTTAGTAAGGGATCTGTGGTTTTCACCTGACTGGCCAAGGGGTCTGTGGAACAAAAAAGGTTAAGAATCTCTGCTCTAGACCCTCAGGAGCCCCGCTTTCGGAGGCACTGTTTACTGTGGCAGTCAATGTGACGCTGCAGAGATGTGCATAACTGAAACCTCTGGAATGATCTCCGGACTCACTGTGCAACCGCTTAGCAATAAAAACTCATATGTATTTAATAGTTTCCCCTTATGGTCAAGGTCTTTTTCCAAATGCATCTCTAGTTTGGTGCTTGGTAATAATATCTTGGTGTCAGGGAGGCTCATCCCAGGAAGTCATGTCCCATGCCGAGGAGAAGGTAGTACATTTATATGCTGAGTTTGGCTTACAGGCCACATTTGAGAAACAAGGAGGCTTTTAGGAGGTAACTCTCAGGCAATATATAATACTAGGCTAAGTTTCAATTTCTTGAGAAACAGTTCATAAGATTGAGGAATGAACAAACATAAGGGGGGAATGCAACTATGGACTAAAATAGATTTCTTATTATTCTAGCAATGGAAGAACTTGTATCATTGATATAAAGGCAATGGCCACCAGGGGTTCTGAGGGGAGGGAGAGCAAAGAATGGATGTAACATGGGGACATTTAGGGGACATTGGAATTGTTCTGCATGACACTGCAATGATGGATACAGGTTATTATACATTTTGTCAAAACCTATAAAATTGTGCAGTGCAAAGTGTAAACTATAATGTACACTATAGCCCATTGTTAGCAGCAATGTTTCAATATGTGTTTATCAATTGTAACAAATGTACCACTCTAATGAAAGATGTTGTTAATGGGGGAAAGTATGGAAGGGGGATGGATGGGGTATATGGTAATATCCCTATATTTTTGATGTAACATTTATGTAATCTAAAACTTCTTTAACAATAAAAAATTAGCTCAAAAAAAAAAAAAAAAAAAAAAAAAGCACTATGGGAGGCAGATGTAGCTCCAGTGGTTGAGATCCTGTTTCCCATGTATGAGGTCCCAGGTTCAATCCCTGGTACCTCTTAAAAACAAAACAAACCAATGCAAAAACCAACTCTCAGTGGGGAGAAGATGTAGCTCAGTGGTTGAATGCCTGCTTCCCATATATGAGGTCCTGGGTTCAATCCCTGGTTAAAAAAAAATTAAAACAAACAAACAAACAAAAACACTAAAGTAAGGTACAGTTTGAGACAGATTCCCTCCTGAAGTAGAGGGATGTGGGAGCAAAGCAAATAGATCTCTTATAAGAATTATTAAAGGAATAAAGCCCTCCACATGATGAAACAATGCAATGCATCTGTATTCTGACTGCCTATCTACCTGTCCTCTTTCCTAGCATTAAAATCAGAATTGAGAGGTTCGTTATGGATCCACATGTTATGTTTATTTGAAATAAAGAAATGAAGGCATACTTGTTTTTGCAGAAAATAAGTCTGATTTTGCAAGGTAGTTTGACAATAAGGAATAGATTATATGGTGGTCATTTTCTATAAACCAAAAGAGCTAAACTCAGAAGATTCAACATTTTGATGAAAATATATTTTAAGCATATATACAATAAAAGCCATTACAAAATATGTATCCTCTTCAACTATTTGAACTTGATAATTTTTTTAATTACCTACTTAATAAGATTTGAGGGAGTATATTGATTTATAATTTCTTTTATAAAGAACAGGGCCATATACCTCTTGAAGGCCTCTAAGATAATAAAGCTGTCCTCTGCAATTGTGAGAATCCTTACCTTCATGTTCTTTTCTAGAGCCAATAACTTGGTGCACTTTCTGCTTAAGGGGAAGTATTTTAAAGAAACCTAATACACCAAGCTCTAATTCAGGATCTGTTAATTCCCTCAATTAAGGGTGATGTGGCAAAAGTTTAAAGAACAGCTCCTCTGTGCCTAATTCTGCCCAGTAAGGAAGTGTGGATGGAGAACCAATTGGAGAAGTATATAAAAAGACTCGTTCATGGAAGGCATCTCCATGAGGCAATATGATTCCCAAGAACTGGAATCCCCTTAAATACAAAATATTGACAATGTGCTCCTCCCAGGGAAAATAAGGGAGGCATCTAGAGACCAATGCAGGCACTCAGGGGGCTTTCCAAGAGAGAGACAGAAAATGAAGGAGCACGTGACCAGGAGGCTTTAACAAACAGGTACAGACCTGTATAAATAGCCTCCAGAAAGTGAATTTCATAAGGGAGGTCAGGCCTGAAGTTCCTCTGATGAATGTTCTCATGTTCTCGGCAAGATGAACAAGCAGGCAGAAACAGGCTCATTGCCAGTGCCTGAGGCTGATAGTGTGTTAACAGATGACAGAGAAAGCTGAATCTCTAATTTCCTACTATTTCCTCTGTCAAGACGAATATCTGTCAGAGTGGAAAGGTTGGAATTGACAAATGTAAGAAGGGATTGAAATACAAGACCAGGGAATAGAATCAAGAAGTCCCTTGTTGATCTAAATGAGCAATATGGTTGTCAGTAAGACTTGTCATCTCAGAATTAACCTTGCATTTGAGATCATGGAAACCCAGAGTTAACCTTTGAGACCAGAAGAGAAGACATGCCAAGAAAACTGAATTTGGATAAATGATGTTTTGGTTTTCACAAAGAAAAGAAGGTAGATTCTGCAATTTGCAGTCCAGAAAAATAGGCATTGGTGCTGTACAAGATCCTAGAATAGGGCCTTATGCCATGAAGCCTCCACAAAAGGTCTATAGGGAACGTTAAGACAGGGCAAAAGGAGGAGGAGGCTGGCAGACAAGGAAAGTGAAACCTGCAAAGTTTATGTTGGACCTACAAGAACTCATCTTTTGATGAGTGCCCATGTTTTCAGGGAGGCACAAAGACTCATGAAGAGTTCTGGCTGGTATCAGTATTTATGGACCTCATCTTCCGGGTGGGTCAAGCATATAGACAAATGACAGCATCATCCAGAGCAGTATCCATCTGCTTAGAGGCAAGTTACAAGCAGGTGCAGAGAATACTGAGAATGGCAGGCATTCTTGCTTTATAAGCCTCTTTTCCAGTTCCTTCAGGAAGGCTGAGTATAAATTTGGAAATTGGGCATGTCTTAGTTTGCCAGGACTTCTATAACAAAGTGCTATTTGTTTAAGCCACATACTAGTTGACTTAAACCAGACAAAATATTGTCTCAGGTTGTGGAGGCTAGAAGTCCAAAATCAAGGTGTTGGCAGGGCTTTGCTTTCTCATAAAATGGGAGAATCATTCCATGCCTCTCCCCTGGCTTCTGGTGGGTGGCTGAAAATCCATTGTATTCCTTGGCTTGTGGTGGCACAACTCAATCTCTGCCTCTGTTACATGGCTGTCTCTCTTTGTCTCTTTCTGTCTGTGTCCAAATTTCCTCTCCTTGTAAGGACACCAGTCATTGGATTAGGGACTGTCTTAAACTAATAACATCTTCAAAGATCCTATTTACAAATAAGTTCACATTCACAGGACTAGGGATTAAAACTTGAACATGTTTTTTAAGAGGGACACAATTCAATCCATAACAGGACCCAGTGGAAGATATGGAGGGAAGCTTCAGTTTGATGTTCTATGGATACTCAGAGACTCAAGCTAAGAAGTCCACTGCAAGGATAATTTCATAACTCATTCCCACAAATGCGAATGGAGATCCTAGTATGTTGCTAGACTTATTTCTGTAATCTAAAGGTCTTTGGGACTTGTAACTAAACTGGGATTGGGGCTTGTACATAAAAATGAAAATAATTATTAGCAGCCAGCATAGGTTCTTGAAGTAAATAATCACCTACAAAAGTCCATTTCCTTTTTTGATAAGGTTTTGTTAAGGCTAGTATATAAGAGGCACACCAAAGATACAGTATATTGTTTGGGATGTCACCTGTGCTACTCTTTTACATTATAGCTGGTGATGTAAATGAGTACAACCCCGAGGAAAGGCTACTTGACAATTCTGTCAAAATTATAAGAGAATATACCTTCAGAACTTTGAGGAATTTGTCCTATAAATATTCTCACACAGTTCAAAATAATGTAAATAGAAAGTCATTTATTCCAGCAATTTTTAATAATGGCAAATGATCAAAAAATATCTAAATCTTTTTAAAAGTTTCATTAAATATGTTATGGGATAGCTATAAAATGAAGTACTACAAAAAATAGGAAATTTTTTACATTCAGATATGGAATAATCTGAATTTTAATCTGAAAATTTTAAGGTACTTCCTTGATTGAACACGGGACCTTGTACATGGGAAGCAGGCACTCAATCCCTGAGTTACACCAGCTCCAGAACATATATTTTTAAGTAAAAAAGCAAGAGGTAGTGTGTAGAATATATATCATTTAGATAAAAAAGAGAAATATATATATATATACACACACATATAGCTTATATATGCAAAACACAACTCTAGAAAGACATACAGGAAACTAATATCAGGAATTACTTGCTTAGCAGGAATGTGGGAAACAGGATAGAAGAGAGCAGGAGTGTGAGGCATATATTCCATTGAATAATTATCAATCCTTTTTGAATTATATAAAAGTATTACTTGATCAAAAAACAAATATTTGTTTTATGTGGGACAAGGAAAAAGTGAAATTCTTCCAGAGAAAAGAGACCAGGATAAGAAAAAATTTGAGAACCACATCAACACGGATGTTTGGTCTAGAGCAGAGAATACATTTGGACAAGCCATGAAGGAAAGCCGCCTTCATATACTCAAGGAACTGCCATAAAAGAGAAAGGCTTTGAATTGTGCTCTGCGGCCTCAGAGGGGAGAAAATTTGGGCCCAACGTGAGATAACTCTAGTCAACCAGTTTAGCCTTAGGATTCTATAGGTTATCAGGGAAGACTGTAGAACTGAAATTGTAGCATGACCTCTCCTTCTACCTGGTGGAGCTTTCTGTTCCTCCTTTGTTCATGTTTTGATCCATGGGGAATCCTAATGAACTTCCTGAACACTAAACATTGCCTGAGAGTCTGCTTCCCAAAAAACCCAACCTATGATACTTTCCTCGTTGTATATCGGGAGGGGTATGGGCAAATAACATGTCTTTTTTGTTCACAGATCTCTGGATCAATAAAAACAACACCCCAAAATCCTCAACTACCTCTGGTCCTGATTTAAATGATGAGATACTGGAATTGAAGTCCTAGTCCGATGTCTTAATGGGGTGAGACTTTTGGGGGAAGGAGCAAGGATATTTTGCACGTAAATAATAGTGGCCAGAAGATGGACTACGGTAGGGTGAAGATGAAGTCTACATTATTTTACAGCCACTCACACTAAGAGGTGGCATGCACGTCCCCACCCTAGAATCTACTCATCTGACCAATAGAATGTCATGGAAGTGGCATGATTTGAGTTCTAGAGCATAGGTCCCAAGAGAACTTACAGCTTCCACCTTTGCCCTCTTGGAACACCATGATGATGTGAGGAAGTTGAGGCTAGACCACGGACTGTTGAGAGAGCTCATGGAGGGGGGATCCAGCCTTCAGTCAGCACCAAGACACGTAGATGAGACATCCTAGGCCATCCAGGCCAAGTTTAGCCACCAAATGACAGCAACTGCATGAGTGACTCCAAGCAAGACTCCAGCCAACCCACAGAATCAAGGGGGAAAACTGTGCTATTTTAAACCACGAGTATCAAGGTGGTTTCCTATACAGCAAAGTATAGCTGAAACACCATGAATGATCTAAAAGAGATGTACAAATTTCATATTTTGTGGTTAGTTTTTTTTTATTTAGAGAAGTTGTGGGTTTACAGAGCAATTATACATAAAATACAGGATTCCCATATACCATCCTATTATTTACACCTTGCCTTAGTGTTGTACATTTGTCACAGCTGATAAAAGCACATTTCTATAATTGTATTATTAACTATAATCCATGGTTCGACTTAGAGTTTACTGTTTGTGCTGTGCAGTTCCATGGATTTTTAAAAATTTTATTCTATTACCATGTATACAACCTAGCATTTCACCTTTTTTATTTTTAATAAGCATTAATTGTTTATAATTTTTCAGGAACTATGATCTTTCTTCTGTCTATGTCAGTATTTATCAACTTCTATTTTATGTGAGTCCATTTTTTCTTGGATTTTCAGTCAAGTTTTGAAAAGTTTTGAAGGAAGGAATGGGATGGTAAGAAAGAATTCTATTTCGTGTTCCTAGCCCTCCTGACCCTGAGAGGAAAGCCAGTCCTCATTTCCTCCAGGAGAATAGGCAGTAACTCTCACTAAGAGGACCACAAAATATGTCGCTTATTGTTTACTTCCTCATCTCATTTTTTGCACATGATGCTCCATGAACATAAATGCCACCAACCTTTTCAAATCTGTCTCACAGCATGGTCCCCATCCTCATTGTCAGCCTCTTTGCCTCCTAGAGTCCAGATATTCTGTCACATGTTTAAAATGACCAAATGATGGGGTAATAAGTGTTTCAGGGAAGTGGGTCATTACATTGTTCTATTTTTTTTTTTAACAATTTAATGAAGCGTATCATTCATACATGAACATACATAAACTATAAGTGTTCAGTAAACATCTTGAACTTACAAAACAAACATGCATAACATCATACAGGGCTCCCACGCATCACCCCCCCACACAAACACCCTGCATTCTTGTGAAATATTTGTTAACAAATCATGAAAGAACATCGTCAAAGTATTACTACCAACTATAGTCCATATCTTCCTCCCCTAGACATTTTTTTAAGGATTTATTTACTCACTTTTATCCATTTTTACCACCCCCCCCCATTTTTGCAGTTTCTGTCCATTCGCTGAGTGACTCTGTGTCCATTTCCTACCCTCTCTTCTCATCCTTCTCCTCCTGTCTTCACTGGGATTTGATCCTCGGAACCTCCGATGTGGCAGAGAGATGTGGGAGAGAGACGTCCTACCACCTATACCACCTTAGTTCCTAGTTTTTCAGTGCCTCTCGTCTTGGCTCTCCCTTGTGTCACTCTCCTGTTACGTCATCATCTTGCTGCTTGGCTCGCGGGGCCTGGTGGCTCACCCACACACAGGGCCTGACGGCACACCCACTCGCCAGGCCTGGTGGCGCATGTGCCTTCTATATATATATTTTTTTTTTTTTTTAATTTTTCCAGGAGGTCTTGTGGATCGAACCCAGATCCCTCCATATGGGAGATGGACACCCAACCACCTGAGCCACATCCATCCCCCTGCTATATCTCTTAAGGTTGACCAAAGATACCCAAAGTTACAGTCTTTTCCCATACAGCACAGTCATATAATAAATCAGGCTTAGTTTATCACCAGCATTCCAAAAACCAGACCTAGGGAGAAAAACTGGGTCTGGGGACACATGCATGGTGTTTCTAATATAGTGAATGTTTAGCCTACCCTGATTATCACAAAATCAGGCAGCGAGAATATTTGCATTACATTGTTCTCTTTACAGCAAGAACCTCAAAGGAGAAAATTATAAACAAGTTGTGATGAATAAATGATTTTTTTTATCAGAACAGAGAGCACCTCTAAGGAACCTAATCATAACCCTAGCAGCTGATTTCATCCCTCTGTCAGTCCCTTTATCCAAGCCTGACTCCAGATACAGACTCCAGGGTTGGAAGAGGACGGGAACAACTGTTTGAGGAGGAATAAATTTCATTGAAATAATTGTTTCCTTCCCTGGCTCTCTTTCCATCTCCAACAATGCTGTGTCCACCTACTAGACATCTGCCCTGAAGGCTTATAATTCTGTACAACTTCAGTTTTTCTTTGCCTTAGTAAACCATTAAAAATGTTGGCACCCCATTTAACAATGTATAAAGGAAATATGGAAGATTTATTTTCAGCTTTATATTATGGAGCTCAGGGAGAATTATATCTACTGTTTTCTCTTTTAGTGACACTGTTCCTTGTGCCTATGCACAAGTAATAAAATTTTCTAATATCTAAGATGGTTACTAAAGCCTCATCAATGCAGAGAAGAATCATATATCTATACATTATATTTAGTCTCGTTTGTCATCTGCTCTGAATACTTAAAACAGAAGTGCCTCTAATACTTCAAAAATTCCCCACTGTCTACTTTCCACAGAAGGAAACAATCTATTGCATTAACATTAATTCCACATGCAATATCTTACTGATGTCTCCAGAATTATAATTTCAAATATTATATTTCCTGCATGAAGCCTTATTTACAGTCAGTTATCATATCTTAAAAAGTGAGGAATGTCTATGCACATACGTTTGATAACCAGGGAGTTTTGTTTTGTTTTGTTTTTTAAGTTATATTGGAAGAAATGGTGACTGCCTAAGAAGAGTATAAAATATTTTCAAAGGAAAAAAATGGCATCAGATAACATTGCCATAAGTGTGTGCAATCATTCCAGCAGCCCACACTTCTTCCAGAAACAGTAAAAAATTAGAGGATATTTTCCCACCTTCTGCCACTTTTCTTTGCTCTCAACACTGGCTTTAAAAGAACTGAATGTTTCAAACCCTTTAAATTCATGATTCACACCTAATGGTTCAAAAATAAGAAAGAGAATATACATGAAGAAACAAACGAATTGCTCTCACAATCCATTTAAATGTTCAATGGTGTGTTCAGAATCTGACAGTGCTACATACCAAAGAATTCCACCAAAACTTATTGGGTAAAACTCATTAGAGAACTTTAGAGGAGGAGAGATTATTATAGAGATAAAACCTTATATATTGACAGAAATAAGATTGCCTTTTTCCTCACAGCTTTTAAGAAACATAAGTTTTCAAGTAAAATATACTAAATTCTAACTTTACTCTGAGGTCTTCAAAAATGATGTGGTTTCTTTCAAGTTGTCTAGTCCTGCATCAAATATTGAAAGGCCAGGTCTCCATGACCAGGAAAGCAGAATACTGAGGCTCTTATCTGGATAATTCAGAAGGGGCAAGAAAAAGCTCCTTTGCTCTAAATTGGCCAGATCATTTAGGAGCAAGGGAAATGTGTTGTCTGAAATAACCAGGAAATTGACACATCTTTCCTTCTTCAATTTGCCAGTAAAGATCTGGCTAGACTGGGCCCCAATGGTCAGTTTTTCATCCTGGATTAAAATAGAACAAATTGACACAAACAGACAACTGTCTGGGAGAGAAGGAAGATGTTGCCTTCTTTGAAGCTGATGGAAAGTAGAGTTCAATAATTGAAACAGCAAAGCTTTAACTCTTTAGCAACTCTGAGGCCTGTCACAATAAAAAATAGTGTGTAAAACACAGTACAAATACTATTATTTAAAAGTATCATTTTAAAGTGAACTATAGGGAAGCGGCTGTGGCTCAATCAGTAGGGCTCCCGTTTACCATATGGGAGGCCCGGGTTTGGTTCCCGAGGCCTCCTGGTGAAGGCAAGCCCGCTCGCACGGCGTGGTTAGCTGACCCAGCGAGCACAAGCAGCAAGGGGGGGATAAATGAATAAATAAATAAAATCTTTAAAAAATAATAATAATAAATAAATAAATAAAGTGAACTATAATCCTTTCTTATTCATGAGTACGGTTTCTATCATGGTCTTTTCCAGTGTAATCCTTCTGAAATGCTACCCATGTGGGTTATTAGCAAACTTTTCTTTGCTATCAAGGATTTCTTCCACAAATCAAATTCCCAGCATACTCTGATATGCTTCCTCAAAACAAGGCTGCAAGAATTCTACTAGGAGTTATTTTTGTGTTTGTTTTAATTTCCTTATTTAAGTTGTTCCTCCTTAAAACTATATAACCTTCACTATAAATAGTACATTCTATAAAAGGATATTGAAAACAGCATAATTGACTGCAGCTTAAATATTAAGAACAGAGACATGGATTTAAGCAAAAATATTAATATATTTTGTGTCAATTTTATAATATGGTTCTCTGAATTCTTCAATCAGAAAAAAACTGGAGGAACCAAGATATCACATGTGATAGGGCTTGTCACATCCACTTGGATTAAAATAGTCTGATATCTTAGTTTGCCTACTATGTGTTTAAAACAGTTTACCCCTTAGCACACATAATGAAGTTTAGGAGTCTGTCACTTTGGCATCTGGGGACAGGGGTTGGGGAGCAGGAATTCTTGCCATGTCCAAAAGATGTTCTCATTGGTTTTATCTTGAAACTCAGTGGGGGCTGGCATCAGGGGAGGATCCACATTTGAGGTAGGTGGTGGGAATGCATGGAGGAGAAGAGCTGGAAACAGGATCATTGCCACAGAGGACAGGGGGAGGCGGAGTCCCAGAACATCCTTCAAGGCTCCACGGCTTCCTGTAACAAAGTACCACAAACTGAATGGCTGGAAACAACGGAAATGAATTGGCTCACAGCTCCGGAGGCCATGCTCCCTTTGAAGGTGCTCAGGAAGAATCCTTCCTTGCCTCTTACTAAATCCTGGTGGTCTCTGGCATTCCTTGGCTTGTAGGTGCCTAACTCCAACCACTACCTCTGTCTTCACATTGCCTTCTCCCTTGTGTGTCTGTCTCTTTGTCTTTTCTCTTCTTATGAGGACTCCACCTTACTCCAGTATGACCTCCTCATACCTTAACTAATCCAATATGCATTGACATTATTATTTCCAAATGAAGTCACATTCTGAGGTGCTGAGTTTTAGGACTTCAATATGTCTTTTCAGAGGACACAAATTCAACCCAGAACAGTTTTCTTCAAAAAGAGCTGTGGTCGCTGACTAGCAAAGCATCTGGAAAAAGACATTGACCAAAAGGGGGAAATATTAAATACAAATGAGTTTTTATGGCTAAGAGATTTCAAAGTGAGACAGGAGGTCATTCCAGCGGTTACCCTTATGTATGTCTCAGCAGGATCTCACTTACTGCCACAATGAACAGTGCCTCAAGCAGGGGGGCTCCTGAGGGCTCTAAAGACATCTAGACACTATAGGCGGGGCAGATTACTGCAGGAATTCAACACCCTGTCAGTGAGCTTTACTATGGAATATATGATCCTCAATGTAACAGAGTTAGGCTCACTTATACTTTCCCTACACATGGCTCTTCTACCCCTTTTATTTGAACCTATAATTAGCACCATAGTTGTTAAATGTATGTCCCAGAAACTTTGATCTGTTCATATGCCAGTTGAGCCCTGAATCTCAGCAGAGTTGCAACAGCTACTCTCCAGTTCATTGGACTAGCCCATGACAATTAACAAAAGGATGATTATGGACAATGCTTATCCCAAAAAACAGAGAATATCTACAACTGCAAGCAAGACAGTTCCATCCATATGCCCCATGGGATCTAGGTCCCCTCTCAATCAGAAACAGAGTGGGCATCACTGTCCCAAATCCTCAAGATTGAAGAATGAACAAACATAAGGAGGGAATGCAACTATGAACTAAAGTAGACTTATTATTATTCTAGCAATGGAAGAACTTGTATCATTGATATAAAGGCAGTGGCCAGCAGAGGTTCTGAGAAGGGGGAGAGGGAAGAATTGGTATAACATGGGGCATTTTGGGGACACTGGGATTGTCGCTAATAACACTGCAATGATGGATAGAGACTATTATACATTTTGTCAAAATCTATAAAAATGTGCAGGGCAAAGTGTAAACTATAACGTAACCTATAATCCATGGTCAGTAGCAATGCATCCATATGTGTTCATTAATTGTAACAAATGTACCACACTAATAAAAGATGTTGTTAATGGAGGAAAGTGTGGGAGGGGAATCAATGGGGTATATGAGAATTCCCTATATTTTTGATGTTAACATTTATGTAATCTAAAACTTCTTTAAAAATAAATAAATAAATAAATAAAGAGCTGTGGTGAGGAAAGGAAAATGGATCAGAAGCTTCATGTGAATTAGTGTTTCATATTACTTTAAAATGAGAGGGCAAACTACTGGTACAGGAAACAATGCCATGCTAAAAATACTAAGTAATTATTTTGAAATTATGAATGAAATGTTGGAAGTCTTTGCATTACACATTTTAGCACAAAACATGTCACACGCATAAATGAAGAAATCCATTCCACTTACGATTTTACTTCATTTACAACTGTGTTTAGTAACCAGCTTCCAGCAGCTCCTTAAGAAGTAGCTGGGAAAAACTGGTCAATAGACAGTTCTCAGTAACCAGCATATACTCAAGCTAAGGTTTGGGGGGCCATTATTCTACTAGAGAAAAATCATTTCAGACATGATTGTGCATAAAAAATTTACATAAGCTTATTCTCTGGATGTTCTCCTGCTCACTTGCAAGAGCTAATGCAGTGTCCCAGAAGGCAGCCATTGACTTCCTCTCACCAAGGAGCTCAGGCCTGTGTTTTGTGAAAGTAATTTCATCCAGCTAACTGGAATATCTGAGTTATCATCAAAACATAAGTCCAAGGGCTTTACACTGGCCCTGCTGACACCTCTGACATTTCAAATAACAGAACTATAAAATTCTAAAAGTCATTCTGCAACAGTGTCAACCAGCTGAGGAAATGTGCTTTCTCCACATACATGTCATTTTTTATTTGATCAAAGATGAAAGCATCCAGTTTTGAAATGAAAGTGCATTAAAACATCTGCTTCCAGGGGCATATTAAAGACAGCAGAGTCTAGCAGAGATCAAGGAGAAAGGCATAACCAGTCAAGAGAGTTTCATCTGCAGGGGGTAAAACATTTTGTATTAGGGTGAAAAATCAAGAATCAAGTAAGCCTGGCAATGCCTATACAAATCTACCATGCTATTCTTAGGACAATGAAATATTATATAATCCTAGGTTTTGGGAGCTGAAGGCAATTGGAGGTGATATAGGTCAAGGCCCTCATTTATACATTGGAAAACTGATATCCAAATGTTAAGGAAATGGGCCATGATTTTTAAAAATTTATGCATGGGAAAATATTTAAAAATGACAGTTTCTACTTGACTTCCTCTAAAACACATGTATTTTCCCTACTGTTTCATTAATTATAGGAGACTTCCTTTATAGAATCCTTTTATTTTTCATTATTTTGGATGCTCAGAAAATTAATTGTCAATATCTAAAATAACTATAAACTTATTACTACATTAATCTGCATAGTGTTCTAGGCCTAACATTCTTATTTGTGTTTTTAAATAAACTAATTAAAAGGAATGGCTTTAACTGGAGTATGATTTTAAAATCAATATATTTTAAAACTCCAAAATAAATAGTTTGGAAGCCTCAATGTGTTTGTGCAATCTAGACATGCAAAATGCAATCATTTTTGTTCAGATTACAAACTGATAAGTTTACAAGATAATTCATTAATTTATTTTTTATTCACATTAGGTAATAAGAACAAAAAGAAAGGGATCCTTGGTAACATGATGTTCTTCAACAGGGTTTCTCAGCCTCGGAACTATTCATATTTTGGGTGAGATAATTCTTTGCTATGGCAGGCTGTCCTGTGCACTGTAGGATATTTAGCCACTGGATGCCAGCAACACACTTCCACTTCCCTTCCGCCCAGGTGTGACAACCAAAAATGTCTCCAGACATTGCCAAGTATCCCTGGGAAGTATCTTTGGTCAACCTTAAGAGATATATAGCAGGGGGACGGATGAAGCTCAATGGTTGGACGTCCATCTCACATATGTAGGGACCTGGGTTTTTGCTGTTTTTGTGTCCATTCACTGGGCAACTCTCTGTGTCTGTTTCCTGCCCTCTCTTCTCATCCTTCTCCTCCTGTCTTCACTGGGATTCGATCCTTAGAACCTCCGATGTGGGAGAGAGGCGTCCTACCGCCTGAGCCACCTTAGTTCCTGGTTTTTCGGTGAGTCTCGTCTTGGCTCTCCCTTGTGTCACTCTCCTGTTACATCATCATCTTGCTGCATGGTTCACGGGGCCTGATGGTGCACGCACATATGGGGCCTGGGGGTCTCACCTGCTTGCAGGGCCTGGCGGCACACTGTGTACGGAGCCTGGGAGGCTCACCTGCCCGCGGGGCCTGGTGGCGCACCCATGCACAGGGCCTGACGGCACCCACACACAGGGCCTGGGGGGCTCACCTACTCGTGGAGCCTGGCGGCGCACCCACGCATGGGCCCTGGCAGCCCACACGCCTTCTATATTTTTCTTTTTTTCATTATTACCGGGAGGTCCCGGGGAACAAATCCAAGTCCATCCATATGTGAGATGGATGCCCAACCATATGAGCCACATCCCTCCCCCTGCTATATCTCTTAAGGTTGACCAAAGATACCTAGAGTTACAGTCATTTCCCATACAGAATGGTCATATAATAAATCAGACTTAGTTTATCACCAGCATCCTAAAAACCAGACCTAGGGAGAAAAACTAGGTCTGAGGACAAATGCATGGTTTCTAATATAGCGAATGTTTAGCCTATCCTGATTATCACAAAATCAGGACAGCGAGAATATTTGCATGAAATTATTACATTTTAAAGCAAGAATTGGAACAGTAGCAATCTTATTTCAGTCTAGGATGTGGAGTGTAACCTTGTAAATATGAGTGATCTATGAGACAGCTTACCTGAGGCCAAGAGGTATTATAGTGATTCAGTCTTGGAGAGAATTATCATTAATAAGAACTTTATTAATAATAATAATCTCATTCTGTCTGCAACACTATATGTGAACATAGTCATTTACTCTTACCAGTCTCCTTTCATGAGGGGAGAATTTTTATCCCCACTTTTCAGATGAAGAAAAGCAGTCATAAAGAAGGTACATATATCACTTCTTACACAGCTAGGAAGTGGTGGATATAGAACCCAAACCAGGTCTAAATATCTCCCAAGTTGGTTTTGTCCTCTCGACAAGCTTATCATCACCTCTAGGTCTCATTATTGGTCCTTCCAATTCATGGAAGGTCAATTTAATGAAGTGTCACTGACTTGGCAGCTTTAATTTTTTTTGTTTATATTTTGCCATTGTGATCAGCAATTAAAATCTATTCTTTCCTTTTTTTTAATTAATACTCTCTGCTTTCTGACATTGGGGAATTTGAATGCTCAAACAGTTATGGTATGGATAAAAAAAATATGGAATAGGCTTCAAACTGACAAAGAGGGTTTATACAAGTTTCAAATGACATGACTCTAGAGCTTTACCAAAGTGTTTGTTCCAATCACTTTTCTATGGAATACTGCTATTTTAAAAGGTCACTTAAAAATATTATTTTTTACTTTTATATCAAAATTAAACAGAAATCTAATACTGATAGTGTAGACTTTGATCCTTGAATTACCATGGCATCTATAGACTACACTCTTAAATAAAATCTCAGCAAACAGGCAAGCTCCAGCCCCAGAGAGCCTAATGTCTATGAGCAAATCAGAGCTTCTGGCAGTTTCAATCCATAACCAGCTTTCAGCGGGACCTCATGACTGATGAATAGACCATTAACATTATAAATGAATATCAATAAATATTATGCATGGATGATTAATTACATGGCAACAAAAATAATTGCAAAGGCACATTTCTGGATCAGACAAATGTTTGGAGCTAAAAATAGTAAAATATACTTTGCCTATTAGAAACTATAATACCAACATTTTCATAGAATCTTCCTCTTCTTTTTCTTTAACATTCTAGAAATTATGGAAAGGGTACAGAGTGAAGCACAAAAAAATTCAAAGCCTTTGGTCCCATAATAGAGCTTAATGAATAGGACTAAAATGCCACAATTGCTAAAACATAGTTTATCACTTTAAAAATATTTATTGGGGACATTTTCTGTGCCAAACACAGTGCTTGGCTCTGAGAATATCAAAGTAAACAAGCCAAATATGATCCTTATTCTCATGAAGCTGATAGTTTAGTGAGGCAATAAACAGGTAAATAGGGAATGTTTTTTTAAAAAAAATTAAATTGTCCTAAGTTCTGTGAAGGAAACAAAGAATGTCTATGATAAAGGATAATGGGAAGGAAGGAAGGAAGGGTACTTTTCATAATATATACAGGAATGGCCTTTCAAAAAGTGAGAGCTAAGCTGAAAACCAAAGAATTAATTGGATCCAGCAATGGGAAGAAGGAAGGGAAAAGCATTCATGAAGGAAAAACATATAAAAGATTCCAAGGCAGGAAAGGGTTTGAAGGAGATGAAAGAAGGTCCTGGGGTTTTCACACAGTAAGCAAGGAGGCAGCTCCTGATGAAGGGGAAGCCAGCAGTCAGATCACACAGGGCCATGTAGGCCACTGAAAGGAAGTTGGATTTTTTTTTTAAGTGTACTGGGAAGCCATTTCAGAGTCTTAAGCGGAGTAGTGAGAGACTCCAATGAGCTTTTAAGGAGATTATACTGGTCACAGTGGGACAAAAACAAAGGGAGGTAATGGAAAGGTCAGCAGAGTGACAGGCAGGCTCTTGGAGTTGTATAGATGACAGAGGAGTGTGGTTTTGGGAGAGGTAGAGAGAGAGTGAAGTGGTTGGATATGGTAGGTATATTAGAGTGAGATTTGATAAGGTTTGCTGATATAATGGGTAACAGGGAGGAGGCAAAGGAAGTAGAAACAAAGATGAGCCTCAAGAGTCTTTCCCAAACAACCAGGTGGGTGGTAATGTCATTCACATAAATGGGGAAAACTGGGGGAGAGGGGGAATTGGAGGGAGAATTAAGAGTTCTGTTTTGAATAAATATGAGACATGCATAAGATCTCAAATTAGAAAAGTTCACTAGAAAGCTGGACATACAGGTCTGGATCTCAGGAGAGAGACAAAGGGTGAATATATAAATTTGAGAGTTCAGGGTTAGAAACCATGAGAATGACTGAAATCACCTGGGCAATGATCCAGGCCAGAGCCCAGAAGGGCTCTAACATTGTGCAGTGAAAGAGGAACTGAATAGAGAGACTGAGGAAGAGAGGAGTGTGAATTCTGAGGAAAATCCCAAGTGAAGTCCCACAGACATCAAACCAGCAAGAAATCCGTTCTGTTCATTCAACAAACATTTTTTTGCATATCTACTGTGAGTCAGGAACTTTTTTTTAAATTTTAGAAGTGAGTTCACATCCACAGGACTGGGATTTAGAACATGGACACATCTTTGTAGTGGACACGATTCAATCCATAATGGTGTACAAAACCATAGCAGCCATATCTTGTGACCTTGAAGCAAGATGAATGAGGGAAAGCCTGAAAGAATCTCAGAAATGTGAACTCATGTCCAGTCAGGCACATTTTAATCACTAATGATACAATGGTCAACAAGACAGTCCAGTTCCTGACCTCTTGGAGCTCACATTCTAGGAAGAACTTATGTTCCAGAAATGTGTGAAAATTAAGTCAAGTGATTCTGACAAACAAGGGAAAAAGAGGGCACAAAAATGTTATTTGAGCTTGGCAACATGGAGATAAGTCATGATCTTTGCAAAAGCAGTTTCAGGAGTATGGTCTGATGGAAGTCAGGTTTAAAAAGTTTAATTTGTGACCAAGTTGTGAGATAGTGCAGACAGCATGTGCACACAGATCTTTTGAGAAATCTGTCTCTGTAAGGTTAAGACTGGTGAACAGTTCTAAAAGAGGAGAAGGAGTGGGGCCATGGATGGGTTTATATAAAAAAAGAAGACCCTAGAGCATGCTAGAATTCTTTTTTTTTTTTTTTCTAATTTGTGGGTAAAAATCAAATTTTTCACAATACAAACCAATATTTGTAAAATTATATATAAATATATATGCATATATGTGCATCTGCTTACATAAATGTTATTTTTTATACATATATATATATGTATAAAGATGCTTAGATTACATAAATGTTACACAAAAATTACAGGGATTCCTATGTTCCCCTCCTCCCACACCTCCTATAACATCCCACATAAACATCCTTCATTAGTGTGGCACATCACCTGCAATGAATATACACATCCTGGGGCTTTGCCACTAAGCATAGACCACAGTTCACATCGTAGACCACACTCTCTCCCACACAGTTCTGCATGGTATATATACGCAGATGTAAAATGGCCTATATCCGTTGCCACAACGTCACTCAGGACAATCCCCAAGTCCTGTAACAGCCCCTGTATTAGAACTGCCCTTCCCCTCCCCACCCCAAAAGCGTCTAGTGGCCACTGGCTTCACCTCACTGTTATAATTTCTTCCATTGCTTGAATCCCAATATGTCTACAACAGAATACCATTAAGTCCACTCTAGTCCATAGCTCATCCCCCAATCCTGAAGGGACTGGAATGGTGATGTCCACTCCATCTCCAAGTGAGAGTGGGCTTATATCCCATGGATACGGTGGATGGGATTATCCTGCCTTCAGCTGCAGGCTCTCTCCATTCCCTGGGATGGCCATTGTCCATCATCGTCATCTCCTCACCCGGTGACTTAGGTGAGTCCATTGAGCTGTAGAGTAGGAGTTGCAGCTCCGCCAAGATTCCAGGCACGGCTGGCACATAGGCAGGCCAGAGGCTCCAGTCTCTGGAAGCACACCTACAAACCCCAGCCTCACATATAGGTTTGAATAGAAGGGACTGATGGACCATGTGCAGGGAGGACTTATTTGAGTCCAACTCTGTCACTCTCAGGAGCACAGATTCCAAAGTAGAGCCCACTGATAAGGCGTCAATCTCTGGGGCTATCCCCCCTTATATAGGACCTGGGTGTCTCCAGAGCCCTCAGGAGTCCCTCTGTGTGGGGTGATATCCACTTTGGTGTTCTATGAGATCCTACTGAGGTGTGCGTAAGTGTTACCTCTGGGATGACCTTCCGACTCTCTTTGAAGTCTCTTAGACACATGAACTCATTTATCTTTATCTTTTCCCCCTTTTATTCAAGGTTTTTTACCAGTCATGTTTCCAGTTGGCACTTGGTATTAGTCCCTCGTTGTCAGGCAGGCTCATCCCCAGGAGTCATGTCCCACATTAGGGGGAAGGTAATGCATTCATATGCTGAGTTTGGCTTAGAGAGAGGCCACATTTGAGCAACAAGGAGGCTCTCAGGTGGCAACTCTTAGGGACCCCATAACAGGAGCCCAAGTTTCAATTACAAGAGCATAGACTCATAAGGCTAGTCATCAATAACAAGAACCCTAACAAGAATTCTAATTAGAAAGATTCCATAAAGGAGAAATTATTGCAGGACACAAATGGGTAAATCAAAGCAACAATTCTTTGAAAGGGCAAGGGTGGATGAAATACAGAACATATTAAATAGAGAGAGGCAGGTTTCAGGCTTCTGATGGGAGGTGAAACAGAAAGAAAGAAGGAGATGGTGGGTTTAAATGTAGGAAGTTATGTAAATGTGGAGATGGGAAGATGCAGGTGCTCCCATGTGATGGTTTCTAATATCTTAGTAAAGTTTGAAATAAGGTTACAAGCTAGAGCAGGAGGCAGAAAAGACGACGCTTTAGTTTCCTTGTTGCTAAAGCAAATATCATGAAATGGGTTGTCTTAAATTATGGGAATTTATTGACTCATGGTTTTGAGGCTAGAAGAAGTCCAAAATCAAGGCATTATCAAGGCAATACTTTCTCCCCAAAGCCTATAGTGTTCTGGGGCTGGCTGGCAGTGATCCTTGGTCCTTAGCTTTTCTGTCACATAGCAATGTATATGGCAGCCTCTCCAGACTAGGGTGGGACTTTTACCAAGTTTGACAGAGGAAGAGAGACAGGAAAGTCAGGAATGTTGATTGTATTTATAAGGGGCCAATTATAGAAATAGTTCATGGAAGGTAAAAGGACAAGGAAGGGCAGTGAGGAAAGAACTTGGATGATGGGTGATTAGCCAAGATTCATTGGCTAATTCATTGTCAGATTCTAAAGCCTGAATATTTTCCTATTTCTTATGGGGTTGACAAGACTTTTAACACATGACTTCTGTGATGTGATACACTCTGACCCTCAGGGGGTTCCCAAACATTGATGACCTCAGGTATCCTAGGTGCTTTGTTTATGCTTGATATTCTCCTTTCATTTAGAACTACCCTACTTTTAACAAGTAGGCAGTGTTGATGGCTTTGCATTAAGGAAGAACAAAGTGTCTGAAAATAATCTCCAAATGTTGTATACACTATTTACATTACCTGTGATTAGTCATATGATGTGAAAAATTTAATTGAGATAAGACATCTGTTTCCTTGAGGAAAATATACACTAGGATACTTAGAATATGGTACATGACTACTTCATTGAGAAGAAATGAGGGTGCTATGGCATGAGTAAGCAGATTCAATTCAATTTGTTTGAGGTGATAAGGCCAGGAGCGCATGTTTCATGTGATCTGGTAGAATAGTGGAGGTAGCAAGAGGGCATGAACAAAAAGATGAATTAAACCAATGTGATGGTTAAGTTCATGTGCCAACTTGGCAAGGTTATGGTGTCCAGTTGTTTGGTCAAGCAAGCACTGGCCTAGTTGTTTCTGTGAGGGTATTTCATGGATTTAAATCATAAGTAAGCTGATTGCATCTGTGGTGATTACATCTACAATCAATGAAGGAGATTGCCTTCAACAATGAGATATGTCTCATCCAATCAGTTAAGGCCTTAAAAGGAGAACTGATGATTTCAGCAGTCAGAAGGAAGAACTTCCATCTCTATTTCACCAAGATAGCTTTCCCTGGGAAATTCATCAAAAACCTTTATCAGAGTTCTCAGCTTCTGGCCTGCCCTGCAGTATTTGGACTTGCCCATCCCCACAGTTGTGTGACCCAATTACTATAATAAATATTACAATGTTTACATTATATATATATATATATATATATATATATATTTCCCTGTCAGTTCTGTTTCCCTGAAGACCTCTGACTAATGTAAACAACTTCTTGCAATTTTGATTAACTCTACCCCTAACCACCCAAAAGAGTTATTTCCTATAACTGCTTTAAAAATGTAACCCAAATGGAAATTTTCTCACCAAGTTGCAGTATAGCAGAAACTAAGGTCTAAGGCTGACATAATGTTTCTAGAAAGTTAGTACTGATTTTCTAAATGATCTCTTTTATTCTCCTGTACATTTATTTGCAAGTAATTAAACACACACACGTCTGCACACACACGTGATAGTAACTCAAAGAATAATAATGGCCCTGACAAGGAAATAATAATTAGGAAGAAATTAAAAGAACCCAATAAAGACCCAGAAAAAAATCTAACAGTTTATCAGAAGAAATAGAATATTCTCTGGATCCTGTTACAAAGATCCCTGGTACCAAAAAACTGGCAGAAATGGGACAATTAAAATGGATGTGGGAAGGGGTGACAGATACACAAGATAAAACAGAGATATATCTGTACAAAACAAGTAACCCCACCAGAATTCAAATAAGGGATTCTAGTACTATAATGCCAGGAAACCTACAAGTCTCCCAGGCAGATCCTGGGAGATCCAAGCATCTCTTTTTTTTTTTTTTTTTTTTTTTTTTTTGTGAGGTACTGGGGCCGGTGATTGAAACCGGGACCTCATATGTGGAAGCCGGTGCTCAACCAGTGAGCTACATTGGCTCTCCTGAGTTGGTTTTTTCATTTGTTTGTTTGTTGTTTGTTTTGTTTTTAGGAGGTACCAGGGATCAAATCCAGGACCTCTTGTGTGGGAAGCAGGCGCTCAACCGATCAAGCTACATCCACTTGCCGAGACATCTTATTTTAGTGAAACACATGCTGCTCTCTCCTGCAGGCTTGCATATCTGCTATAGAGTGAGGATTCTGAAGATCTTACAAGCCATTGGTGATGATTATCCACCACCTAGACACCCATCCGCATCTTGCCTTACTGTACAAATAGAACTGCTTGTCAAGCATCTTGTTCACATCACACAGAAAAGGAATTAGACAATTTGACTCACGCTATTAGACCACTTCTCATGCACAGTAATAGATGGGTTCTTGACAAATTACTCATAACAGCAAGCATTTAGAATATCATGAATGTCTGAGTCTAGTGAGTAACCTTATCCTTGAGATAATTATTAGAAGAAGCTATAGAAAGTCTTGTCATCAATTACCTAATCTACATTGGGAAAAGAAGGATCCTGGGGGCTATCTTCTTCTTCAAATATCCCACCAAATAGTGGCTATCATTAATTTGAGTACCTACTGTGTGCCAGATCTTTACCTATATTTTTCATTTATTCAACTATTGAGAGTATCTACTATATGCCGAGCTCTAAGGTAAGCCAAGAATAAGATGAGTAGGATGCCTGTTCTCAGCAATCTTGAAGTCTAGACTGTTGGTAAGTAGGGGAGCTGAGTCTGAAAGCTATATCGGTCTGCCAACAAAGCCATGTTCTTTCAAGCATGCATCGCTGCCTCTTGTGCTCATATAAGGTCATGTTGTCCAGTAGAACTTTCTGCCACAATGAAAATGTTCTATAATTTATAATGTCGTTATTGTACACTTGAAATGTGGTTAGTGACTCAATAGATGAATTATTTATTTTTAAATTTTTAATTAATTTAAATTTGTGGCTGTTGGCTACTGTATTGGACATGGCAGAAGGGAGAATATGACCCAATACATTCTAACCATAAATGATAATTTTAAATGGAAGGATATTCTGAAGATGGAGAAGCTATGGCAACAGTTGAAAGATGGCAGTTTAAGGAGTGACATGGAGAGCATATCTGCCTCTGCAGCCACAGTTGCTGCTGCTTCTGCCACTTCCCTGTCTCTGATCCCCACACATCCAAAGGGCTTCTAGGGACTGGCTGGCTGGTATGCCCTGCTAAGGCAAAAAGGCTTGGGCAAGTCTATCCTGCCAAGTCTATGCTTAGCTGTCAACCAATTTGTCCTCCAGCACTGTGCTTTGTCTTACTGATGCTGACCTAAAAGTGGGGAACTACATCAACCCATGCTCACTGGAACCATGCTCACCAGCTCTTGGAACGGAAAGGCAGAGTCAGAGAAACAGGGTTTTCATCTCAGTTTCAGCACCATAAGCTGCGTGATGCCTGGCATGTTACCTCCCCACTCCAAAACTTGGACTTCCCAATACAAAATTGGGATCATAATTCTCCTGAAATCAGGTCATTATACAATTTTCAAAAAAATGCTTCAGCTCTTTGGATTCCCAACCACCAATCTTCATTTTGTTTTTAAAATATATATTCATTTTTACACCAGTAGTCCATGTTTATTATAGAAAAATCAGATTATACAGAAAAAAAGAAAGACAAAGCACCCATAATCCCATTATCTATATGAAACCTTTGTCAACATATTGAAAACATCTTCTGGCCATCTTTCTCCTTGAGAGTATATGAGCATACTTATATACCTACATTACCATCTCCTTTTTATTATTTTTCTGAAAATTGGATAAGTTGCGACACACTCTACTGCATCCTGCCTTTCACACTTATCAACATGCCATGAATACATTTAGAAACATACAGTTATTTTAAATGCTTTTCTCACTTTTCAAAATTCCAGAAATATATCTGGAATACATACAATTATTTTAAATTCTTGCATAGTGTTCTCTTTTATTGGTATACCCTCATTTATTTACTCAATTCCCTATTTTTAGATATTTGGGTTTTTTCTAATATTTTTTCTGTCACAAATGGTGAGATAAGTTCTGTGTACATATACGTTTGCCTTCCCTTTTGAAAAAAATCCTTGAAGTAAAATTGCTGGATAAAAACATACATATATTTTTAAGACTTTTGATTCATACCACTAAATTGTCCTCTCAAAAAAGTTTGTCAATTCATATTCAACTTCAGGTAGCTAATCCTAAGGTTGTTCCTTGTATTGTACCTAAACATCCCCCTGTAAATTTCTCTCATTGTTTCTAGCTCTAACACTTCCAGCCAACTAGAACAAATCTCAGAGCTCTTCAATATGACAGCCCTGCAAATATTTGAAGACAGCTATCACATTTCCCTTAAGTTTTATCTTCTTAGTCTAAATATTTTACATCCTTTAAACATTCCTCATACAAAATGGTTTCTAATTCATATTCTTTATGTCCACATTAAAATGGTACCCAGATCCAAATAAAAAAATCTAGATAACAATTACTATAATTTAATAAGTCCTTACTATTCTAAATGCATTTACTTCCCTTTTAATACATTGTCCCATTTAATCCTCAAAGAAATCCCATGGGTAATTACAGTTAGAACCCCATTTGACACATCAGGAAACTGAAGAACAGAGAAGTTGAGTAACTTACTCAAGACCCTCACAGCACTAGAAAGCGGTAGACGTGAGATCTGAACTCAGGTAAAGTGGTCCCAGAAGCCACATGTTGTATATACTACCTCTTATCTCTAGACAAAAATCTCTCTAGTCAAGACTAAAAGATGAACACTTGCCTTGTTCTACAGTTAATACCTCTATTAATGCGTTCAAGTTGCATTCGTTCTTTTGGCAACCAAATCATAATACTAACATGCTTAGTGTTTATTCTATTAAAACTTCGAAGTTCCATTTCACATAAGCTTTAGTAAAACCACTTTTTCCCCGTACTTGAAATGCAATTGGGAATATAGTTAGCAAATGCACTTATCATGATTAAATTCCATCTTGTTAGAATTGTCCCACATTTCAGCACAAAATCATTTGGGATCCTGATTCAACATCCCACCCCCAACCTCACCCCAAGCTTTGTGCTATTCACAAATTAAATAAACCTGCTTTATGTAAGAGAAGTGCACCTTATAACCCATGGAATGCTATGCATATTTATGACTGTTATTATATATTTTCACCCATCATAGATTGATGTTGCCATCCAGGGACAACAAGGGAAACTTGAGGTATAAAATTGAAAACTTCCCTCTCCGTAAGTGTTTTTAAAATCTTTTAAATCCATACTCCCCTTTGTTAAATATTAAAATTTTGTGGCCCCCACTATTGTTTCTTCATCAAAGTAAAAGAAAAACCAGCCTTTATTTTTGAATAAAAATATACTCATCTTTAAAGAGAAAACATTTATTTTGGATATGCTATATGATAAATTGCACCATATTTGTATAAGACACATTACATAAAACAAAGATTTTATGGAGCTTGGCTTTCTATTTTTACATTTTGAAAACAGTATGTAAATGTTTTGGTTTCCAAATATAGATACTGTGCTCACCACCTCCCCAAGAGTCTAGAATTTCAGACTAAATCGGGAGTTTCTACCCCCTCCTGCCTTCACATCCCATCCTCATTGTCTTGCCTGGCCCATTGAGAATCACAGCTCTTCATTCATAGTGAGCAACTGTCCAGCAACTTAAGATGGAAAGTCCTTTCTAAGGGTGCGCACTTTTCTAGACTGAATATCATCAGCTCTCTCAGTCTTTCCTTTTGGACACTGCTTCCAGATCCTGCACCATCTGCAAGGATACTCCAATTTTATCATCTTCCCTTTGAAGATGCCCAGAATTGGATATCAATCTGAAAAGAGGCTTGAGCAAGCAGAGTAATAGAGACATTCCTATGCTGGAGCCTGGACACTTTCTTTAGCAAGTTTGGGTATTGATCATTCTACTGCTAAGTTCTCCCTTTCTGTTTCTTCCAGAATCCTTTGATAGTATACCTACTTCATTGGAAAGCACAGAGGCAGCCATCTAAGAATGTAAGTCTCGGGAGTGTAAGTTCAATTACAGGCAAGCTGCCTCACTGCCTCTGTTTGGCATACCTGTAAAGCAGTGTTAGCTTTCTCAGAGTAAGCCTGGCTTTTCCACAGGGCTATGGCCTCCTCTAGGCCCAACCCTCTGGGTCACTCTCTTTCCTGGAGATGCCCTCTGGGTTTCTGAGTAAGCAGAATTCTGTTATACTGAGTCCACTATTTTTGGCATCAACTGCCCACATCAAAGTCCTTAAATTACATTTCAGCAGATCTCCAGAGTCTGTTCCAAAGGTTTTTTCTGGCACATCTTCCCTCTCTTCTGGCACTAGAATCTGATTCAGATCCGTATTGAGTCTCCAAATAATCATTTCAATGCCACTCTTCCTTTTTGCTTTATCTAAAAACCTGTGGCCAACTCAGGCTTCCAATGTCCAGCCCCCAGGACAGAGCTCATGTCCACCAGGGATAGTCTGGTCTTCAAATATTTAGCCAATGCAAACCTTCTGTCCAAAAATGTACCTCAATTGTTTTTTCCCCACAGCATGAGGGAAAAGTTTAATCCCCTATACTTCATGTGGATAACAAGTTAGTCGGTAAGCACAAATGCTCATTTCATCTTTGTAACTCTTGACAGGTTAAAAGCTTTTTTAAGGTTAAGAAACTTAGAGCAGGGAAGCTTACACACCACCCTTCCTGACGGGCACTCTTGACGCCAGACACTGCCACAACATGCTCTGGGTAAGCGTCCCCAAGGGCTTCTCAGTGCCCTGGACTATGCTAGGGCTTCTTCCTAAGTAACCCCTTTCTGCCATACCATATTTTTTGCCATTTAAGCACTTTGATGCAGGGTTTTCTACCTTAATTATCCCTGGGACATTTACAAATAGTAACAGGTGGACAAATTCCTTGTTATCAGTGCAGGATCTTTTTCTTTGACTTCAACAGCTGAACTTCTGGGTCAAAGGGCTCAAAGCAGGGGCAGCCACCTTCATATAAAAATGCTCGGATATGGCCCCCACAACTCTCATTTTGGGGCCTGCCTTCAGCACAGGCTGCACTTACAGTCTCTGTGGGTCCCTCTTATTAATTTCAAAGACAATCCATTCATAACAAAAGCAGGAGAGGCCAGCTTGATGGCTCTTAAACAGCTCCAGATAAAGAAGAATCAATATGAGGTACTGGCTAAAAAATCTTTATTCTGTTCCTGTTGGATGCGGTGCTTCTGAAAAAGACACTGTGACAAAAATTAGACTCATAAGTGATGAGTTTCAAGGTGACTAAGCCTTGTATAGGGTAGAGAAGGACCTATGAGCATCGTATGCCTCCCAGCAATAGCATCTTCCCAAGTATATATTAAGCACTTTCGTTCTCTGGCAGGAGAACATAGAGCAACTTAGCGCCACACAGTTGAACAAAGCCATGACACTGTTATTAGTGAATACATAAAGGACATGTCAGGCTTCCAAGTATGGTATATGAAAACAGGTTTCGGTTTTGGTTTTGGTTTTTAAAGACTGTCAGATTGGAAAAACAAACATTTGTTGGGGAGGGTATGGGTTTTTTGTTTGCTTTTTTTTTAGGAAAAGCCAATGTCAGGGATGAGGAAATCAGAATATTATAAAGGGGCATGTCCTTGGAAGCAGAATTTAACATGTGGCATATTTACTAAACAGTGCCCTTGGGATCCACACCTGTGGAAGGGAGAACAAAACAGCAGCAATAGGAAGAGGGAGAAGTACAACTATGATGCAGGCCCAGTGACAGCCTCAGCCAACCCCACAATGAGCTCTGGAGCTAGACCGGCCCTTGAGAATTAATCTGACACAGCCAAGCTTTTAGATTTCTGCCATGATCAGTCTTTGGATATGGGTCATCCAGGGTGTGACCCTGTACAAGGTAGCTCTCTGAGGCTGAGGCCAGCTCCAAATGGGTAGACAACTGAAGGCTGTGGGCTGGCAGCACTTCCAACAGCTGGGGCAACAAGTTGTTCATTGAAGGGGGTCCTGGGCAGTACAATACAGCATCGCCTGCTGGGGAAATCAGAAGTTGGCGATTTCCATTCAAAAAGTATTTGCCGCAGGGTTCTTTTTGAGTGCAAGTTCCCATATAGTAGTAATTCTTACACCTTTCCATTGAATGGCACAGAAGGCAATGGAAAAGGGAGCTGAAGGGCTCACGAAAAGAAGCATCAGTAGCTGTGATGGAACTAGGTGCAGAAAGAGGAGAAAAGTGAGGAGGCACCAAGCAAGTAGGAGCAAATTTATTTTATCTGCTTTCATGTATTGGGTTTTTATCTAAAATTTTATTTGAAACACAAATTCCATGTTTGAAAAGTTAATGTTAAAAAAAATCACAGAGATTCTAGCTCTGTCTCCTCATTTTATAAAAGAGGAAATCAAAGTCCAAGGAAAGGAAAAGTGACCTATCCAAAGTTATCAATGGAGGCTAGATTAGAAATTAGGACTCCTTTCCATCCCAGAACCCAGCAAAGAATAAGCAGTTGTCAGGGTCACACTCCCAGTCTTTTATCAGAAATAATGTCTGAATCTGTGAAAGTATGGCAGCAAATAAGTTAGTTCAGAACTGTGGTAGGTAGAAGAGAGGAGGCAGGGTTCCAAGAAGGGTTGAGAACACCTCAGAACCTGGGCCACTTGTGCCCTTCTCCTTGACCCTGGTCCCAAGGGTAACTCTATGCTTTCATTTTCCAATTCCTGGAACTCTTTTGACACCATCAGTAAGGAGGTAGGAGGCACAATTAGCAAAAACAAAAATACAAGCTGGGCCAATATTAACCCAATAATGTGTTTTGGCCTCCTCCTTCTATTTGTTTTGTTTTGCTTTTTTCTGTGCTACCTCTTACCCTTAATTCACCCATCTTAAGCTCCCACTACCCCCATTTCCTCCCTGGGTCAAATCTCTCATCTCTCAGTCAAAGACCCTGTCCCTGAAATTATCATATATATATATACACACACACACATATTTATATAATTATACATATATATATCTCTTTCTTAGCAGCATAAGAGCAAAGCCTATGATATCAAATACAAGTAGGAGTAATGATATCTCAGACTTTTGCAAGAACATACATGGAAACTGGCTGGACTAATATTTTTTAAAAGGCAGCCTTTCTTACCACCCTCTCAAGTCATTCCAGGACTGACATATGGTCATAAGATCAGTCCTATAATCAAAGATGGCAGATAAGGCCTTGTCTGAGGACAATGAGATAATTTCCAAACAGGTTAAGGGCATAAAATAGTTAAGGTACTTGAATCTTGTGTATTCCCAAAAGCATAAAAGTTATAAAAACAAGCAAGCAAGAAAATAAACACACCAAATCCCTTTTCAGTGACATCACTGCCAGGGGGAGGAGAACAGTTAATATAGGACAGGAAGGAATATCTTCCTTGATTTGGATGTGTTTTCTCGGTATCTCTTTCCAGATAATATTTTTAGTAAAAGTGAAGTGTGTTTGTTTTTCTTTCCCCAAGGTTTAGAGAGATGGGAGGGGGAGGGGAAAAGGGAGAGGGGAGTGAGTTTAATTAAAAATTCTAAAGATATAAATAGTAGGAAATGTATTAAGGTGATAATTTTAGCATTGTGACTTAAATGCCTCCTTCCCACCCCAAGAATTTGCAAGGTGCAAAGGGGGAAGCAGGCAGGATAAGTTAAATCTAGTAGGATATTCTAAAATTATAAAAATTAGGAAATTAACCAAAGATGTTAATTTTAGCATAGAAGCTAAGAGTTTCTGTACTCTGTAAATAAAAAAAAGATAGCTTGTGTACCTCCAAGTACTTAAGATTTTTACTACTCAACTGTCAGAGCTTTTGTGCATGTGAGTGCCTACAGATGTGTTTGTAATGGTTTGGTGATAACACTAGTGGAAGACTTCTGGAATGGGGGTATTCAGATTATATTACTATTTAAATTTAGTTCAGCTCTGTAAGTTAACACTGTCTGCTGGCTTTGGGAAGAGTAGAAATTAGGTCAAAATTGTAAAAGGCATGCTAGAATTAAGCACAGCTATGACTATGACTGATGGGCATAGTGTCTTAAATAACTTAAATAAATAATTTAGTCTTCTAAACCAAGAACACATTTGACGTCTTTAGTCCCTTTAAAATTACAAATTATATAAATTATAAAAATAACTTCAACCCTGAGAAAGTATGAAATCAATCCTATAAAATAAATAAGCATTATTTTACTTTTACCTGACATAAACCCCCTTTGCTCTGAGAAAGTGACTATTTACAACCTAGAGTCTAAACCTGCCAATCCCACTACCACTAAAACTATAAAGGAGTTCTCATTTCTTTTGAGCATGTCATAAATTCTTAGGGAGGCTGAGAACCATTTTTCCAAGAACAATTATACTCAGAATAATGTGTAGAAGATTATACACAGAAAATATTTCTTTTAAGAAAGAAAACAGATATGAGGAACACATCTCCCTAGTGAATCCTCTGAAAGTCAGCCAGTCAAGATGCCTGAGTTGCTCATGAACCATAAAGAACACTTGGGTCCCTTGACATGGTTCAAAATGGAAGCCATAGAAGGCAGTGTACCATGTTGTTTCTCCTTCAACAGCTTTGAAGGTGCTATGCCTTGAATGCTGTTTAGGTACAGGAGCTTTCAGGGTCCATCTCCAGCATAACTCACTCTTCTTTCCCAATGACAGATTTCTGTAGAATTTTTAAGTAGGCTGTATTAGATTCCTAGGGCTGCCATAAGGAAGTACCACAAACTGGGTGGCTTAAAACAACAAACATTTTATTGTCTCACAACTCTGGAGTCTAGAAGTCCAAATTCAAGGTATCAACGAGGCCATGCTCTTTCTGAAGTTTTGTTTTGTTTTGTTTTGTTTTGTTGGGGGGGGGGCTGTCATTTTTTACTTCTTTCAGCTTCTGGTGGCCCCAGGTGCTCCTTGGTTTGTGGCTTCATGACTCCGATTTCTACCTCTGTGCTCACATGGCCATCTCCTTCCTGTGTCTCGGTCTTTGGGACAAGCATAGGATTGACATTCCCATTCCAAAGAAAGAAATCAGAAAGAATAAAGGGCTCATTGGTCCTCAGCAAGTTTGCAACCCAGAAGGACAAAGTCCATGAGGTTCCAAAGCTTGAGAATAATTGTCTGTGGTTCGAAATTCTGTCTGCTGGGTCGTAGCCTCATCAGCCTCTGAGCTGCCCTGGACTGAGGTGGCCCCACTCTCTTGAAAAAGGAAGCAGCCTGTCCTCTGGAACCAAGGACGCTGATGCCCTGCTCCCCAGGCCCCAAATCTGCCACTTCAGAATCATTCTTCCTTGTCCTTGAAGGATAATACATGTTCCCAGCCAAGTAGCTCTGTTGATCCATTTTCTGCCTGTAGGATCCCAGAAATCCAACCTCTTTCCTTCATTTTGTCCCATCTGTATCCCCTTCAGTCTAAGAAATGCTTCTGCTGAGATGGTTATTAGAACTGTAAGACACACGCCTAATCTTTTTAACAAATGGTTGTCCAGCCCTTGGCCCTCATTCCAGACCATGTTACCTTGAAAGGTAAAAGATGATTCTGCAAATCATCAAGCATATTCTCTCTTGCTTAGCAATTCCTTCCTCAAATTATCTCTTTTCCTCTTGCATTTTACTACAAGTAGGAAGGAGAAACCAGACCACACCTTCCACACTTTTCTTGGAAACCTCCCCAGCTAAATACCCAAATTCATTCTTTACAATTTCCACCTTCCACAAAGCAGCAGAACATAATTCAGTCAAATCCTCTTCCAATTTATATGGAAGATGGCCTTTCCTCCGGTATCCAGCAACATGCTCCTGATTTCCATCTAAGTCCTTTTCAGTAGCAACTTTCGTGTTCGTGTTTGTAGCAACATTCTTTGTATGACAATTACTTCCTCTCCAGTTGTCCTCCCTTCTTCTGAACCAGCATCAGGATCACCTTTAACACCAGCAGTGTCTTCAAGGCAATCTCAGCTTTTATTATCAAGTGCCTTGACATTCTTCCAGCCTCTACCCATTACACAATTCCACATTTTTAGGTAGTTGTTACAGCAACATCGTGCATTTGCTACCAAAATCTGTATCAGTCAGGGTTCTGTTTCCCTAGAGAACTGTGGCTGACATATAGGCCAATCTGAATCTTTAAGGTACTTTCTGAATCCTTAATTATATTTTCTTAACTAAGTTTCATTAAATTCAGTGAATGCAAACTAGAAGAAGCTATTATTCATAGTCTTCAACCTTCTGAACCGACACAACAGCTACAAGATAAAACAGTAAAGGGCTGTGTGAGAAGGCAGTTTATTGAAAAACATATCCTAATTCAAACACATTTTATGATATGATTCCACATAAAATAGTTGTTCCACTCAGGTAACATAGCGTGAACATACTGTATATGCAGAGAAATGAAATTATTTTGTACAGAAATCCAAGATAAAGATTTGCTAAATTTTAAAAACATTTCATTTAAAAAATGAGCTGACTGCATCACTGGTAATTTCTCTGTGACATAGAGACTTAGTTCACCTACATGCTTTCAATTCTAGACGGATGTATATTCATTATTTAACACAAAGATGACAATATATATTAGAAGTTTTAACTTATGCAAAATAATTGTAGATGTTAAAATAATTTATTTTTCCTTTTTGGCTCTTGGTTTCAGAGGCCAGAAGTCCAATATTAAGATACTGGCAAAGCTTGCTTTTTCCTTGAAGACTGTAAAATTCTAGAGCTGGTTGCCAGCAATCCTTGGGGTTCCCTGGATTTCTCATCACACGGTGATGGCCTCTCTTTTTTTCTTCTCTTCCATTTTTTTCTGCTGACTTTCTGCTTTTGGTTCTTCCTTGTGGCTTTCTCTTTACAAAGCTTCTAGACATCCAGATTAAAATTAATTCTCATTCATTTGGGCCACACCTTAACTAAAAAATAACATCTTCAATATGTCCTATTTACAATGGGTTCACACCCACAGAAATGCAGCTTAAGATTAAGGACATATCTAAACTGGGGTTCATAATTCAATCCATCACACCATCTAATGTTGCAATGTGAAGTCTCCCTGTTCATCATTTTTTTCAGAGTAGCCAATGTATGAAAACGCCCAGTGCATCCATACATGGTGATGCAGTTAGCAGAGTTGACTTGAATTTCTCTTAAATCAGAATTTTAAAAGGGAACTTTCAGGTTGAAGAAAATATTTTAGCATATAATATTAATATATTCATATGTGTGCTGCTGCACTTGTAAAATATAATTTTAATATATTTTTTATGGAAGAAGTGGCCCATGACGGCTGAAGTGGTGGAGGCCATGAAAGTCATAATGTGGCCCTGGAGGTTGGTATTCATGTCCCTTAAGGTAAAAATCTAGACATGGTCCTTCTGGTGTGTGGAAGGATACAAGGGGCAGGGGGGCTGCCCATGCCTATGCCACTCACATGAATAGATTATGGTTCCCAAACTATATTCTTTGGAGGCCCAAGGTGACCCTTAGGTGTCTTAGAGGTTGCTGTTGGCATGTTTGGGGGCTATGCCAGAAAGGTGCTTGGGCCTGGACACCCCAGAGCAGCACCACTCAAATTGTTTTTATACATCAGAGTCATAATGTATCATTTGAAAAAGGATTCTACCACTAAGAGAAAAAAAGAAAATAAAAAGAAATGGAAAAAATCAGAACTGAAAAATATCTCAAAATCCAAATGGAATAAATGAATAAAATCAGTCTAGGGATTCAAAGCTAAGAATCCTAAATGAAAGAGAAAAATGTGGTGTTTCATGAAAATTTAAAAAACATGCTTGCCCTAATAATTAAATATATAAATGACTTGATTTGGAAAATACCTAAAAAACTATGATTGTTAATAGCAAAAATGTAACCCAAGTTTCTAATAATTATTTAAATAGAGAAGCACAAAAACTAGAGAGCTAAAGAGTCACATGATGTAAAAATCATGAGTACGCAGGGCACTGACCCAAGCACAACAGTTATTGATGTCTAAGTGTTGCTCTTTGTTCTGTTTGTTTATTTTGGTTTTCAGTGGGTAAAAGAGTACCATCTATCATTCATGGATGTTAATTTAAGAGACTATGAGGAAACTGTGCTCAGTCTATCTTCCAAATGATATTAGGTATTTACTGGAAATTTTTATGAATGAGCTGGCTGGTATTTTACAAATGCCTCATTTTCTAAATGTAGTCAAGGAAAGTTAACGGAGTGTCACTGCCAGAGCTCATTTCATGGTTTTGTGCAAAGTCGTTGAGGCAGATTTTCACAGCCGAGTAACCCTACAATTGCTTATAAATTTCAAATATTCTACATTCAAAATGAAGATCTGATTATATTAATACAAGATCAAAAGACTTACTGCCTGAGATATCACAGTTAGGTCTCAAGGCATAGAAGTCTTCTTTGTGGTAATGTTCAGTGAGAAAAATGGAACCATCAATAAGGGACTTTTCTCAATATGTGTTCAAGGTCCCCCATGTAATAGAATATTCTAGATTAAATTCTTCTCCCATTGTTTTCCTGTAGGTCAGAAAAATTGTAGAGCTAGTTATCTCTTCAGACTTCCCACTGGATACTATTATATTCAGTATCCATAGATTTTATTGTTTTGGCCTACCTAGCTGCACTTCAGACTCACAAATCCTGGCAAGCATCTGAAGTGAGGAAACTTAACTGAGTTCTGGCACGACATTCAGGCTATGTTACTATTTTTCTCTTTTAGCACACTCTACAGAATTGCAGAGCTTAAATATTAACACTGTTAAAGCACTTCATTCCTTGTTAAAAGGTAGTGAAAATCTCAGTGAATCTAAACCACCACTTAGCACTTATGTACCAGTGTGAATAGGAAGTGCTTGATGAATTGTTAATTTCTGACAGTGTAACTAAAAGGTAGGGCAATCCACAGGAGGAAAGGAAGAGTACACGCTTTGTCCCATGGAAAAAGATCACAGGATACTAAGTGTAAAATCCAAATTATTCAGATATGCAAAATCATCCTTAATTAAAAGACAATCAGGTCAAACCTGAATCATAAGTGGAATTATATCTGAAAGTCATTTACTTCTTCCAATAAAATCACTCCTAATTTATTCGCATTGGATAATCTCATACTTTTAAATATTTCCAGGACTGATGGCATCACAATTTCCTTTGCTGGGACCACAAGCTCCCATAAACAAAATTTTAAAATGCCAAGTCTCAAGAGCATACTCATTGCATCTCCTGAACTGACCATGAGCTGATGCAAGGTGTTATCATAATCCTATTTTTAACCAATGAGGAAACAAAAACCAAGAACAAGGGTTCTTAATCTTTTTTGTTCCACGGACCCCTTTGCCAGTCAGGTGAAAACCATGGACGCCTTCTCAGAATGTAGCGGCAGATAGTTTTATGACACTGAACTGGCGTCGGGTATAACAGCTACTGTAATTTCAAAGTATGGATGAGCGTAAGCGATTTTTCAAGATATGCAACAACTGTAATGTGATATGAAATTAATACTACTGTAATTTATTGCATATATTCATAAGGGAAGGAAATGCTAGATTTCAGAGGGCAGAGAAAATAAAGATGATAAGTTGATTTTTTTTCAATTCAAGCTCACAGACCCCCTGAAATCTTTCCACAGACCCTGTGGACCCCTGGTTAAGAACCCCTGACCTAGAAAGTTTATGCACATTGTCCAAAGTCACAGAGCTATTCACATAACTTTTACTGAGCCTCATTTTCCCCTTCTAAGAATTCGGATAAAACTAACTGCTTTAGAAAGGTGTTTTTAAAGATTTTTTTAAAAATGTAGTATAGCCCTTAGCACACTGACACATATTAAGCATCCAATAAAAGGTTTTCAAAAAACCAGAATGGTTCATTAACTAGAATATACATACCATGGTTCCAAACTAGCCACATAAAAGAGCTCAAATAAAGACTGTAGAAAAATGCATTTTAAGGTTATTGAAGTCTTTAATTACACTCAGAGGGAGACTGAAAATTTGCTTTCACAATGTTTCTGACAGCATGAAACAAAGTGCTTTTTTATCCCTCCCAACCCACAATGCTCCCTGTAAGGAATGGTGTCTGAGAGCAAGAGCTAAATGGAGTAAGAAATCATTATGAGTGCCCAGATGGAGAATCATGGGAACAGGCCAAAAGCTTGTCAAAACTTCAACATGCTTTTTTAAAAAATCATAAAAATCATTTAACCACCCCAAATTTTTTAAATAAATTCTGACAATTTCCTTAAATAAGGGCTGTGTCTAAAACAGACCTGATTTAAATATACTTTATGCATCCAATTGTCTAAAATCAACTCTATTCTGCACATAGAATGCCATACTTTTTCACAACAAATTATCATAGGCAAAATTCTTAAAAGAACCCACCCGTACTATGTTATTTAAGAAATAGTGATATTTTCCCAGAGTTTTATGGTTTGTGTCACTCAGTTCATCAAGGCAAACATTCTAATTTAGGGGCAGCCTAGAATTTATTTATTCTTTTGACATATTTCTTCTCAAGTATTTATAACGATTAGAAAGAAACAGAAACTTTATATCTGCACAATGACAGCCAAGCAGGACAAATAAAAAGAAATATTTGTTACAATTCTCCAAATACCCTAAATAGGCTCTAAACAGAAAAAGAAATGCAAGGAAGGAAATTCTCTAAATACAGTCAAATGACAAATTAACCTAAAACTCATCTGAGAAGAGAATGATGACTTGTTCTTGCTTCCTCAACACTTAAGTTTAATTGAGACTAATTGAAACAGTATAAAAAGGCTTGGAGTTTCCTTTGATGGGGCAAGAGACATGTTCCTTTTGCCCGCAGTGGGTTTATACAAATGCTTTGCATTGTCTGATTGCAACTATTCACTTTGAATGAAGGAATATTCAAAGATATTAATATCTCTGCATATATCTTTAGCAAACACTAGAATTAACATTTTTGAGGATAATCTGGATCTAAATACCAAAACATCTATCTACTTAACAAATGGTTCAGTGTCTATCCTGCTTGGTATTTAGGTAAAATAAAGGTGAATATGGCAGTGGCATGTCATCCAAGATTTGTAATCTAGTTACAGAAAGCATACAACTCACTTAATTAGACTCCCTGAAAATATGATATGGACTAACAGAAAAGAATGAGGGGTGAGAGTTCAAGATTTGAAAAAAGACTTTCTTTGGTGAGGTAAAGTCTTTATACCATCCAATGGATCATTAGATCTCATGGTCTATAAATCTTACCTTCACAGTTCAGGGTCTGGCTTGTTTTGTTTTTTATGTCTTCTTCTTTTTTATTTTTTTAAAATTGCATTTGTCCTGTCATTTTTATGAGCTAAGGACATAGGAATGATCTTATGAAAGCAATTTTCTGATCAGAAATCCACTGAATATTTTTATTCAGAAGGAAAATGTTTTTTAAAAAAGAAGTTAAACCCACTGTTCTAATTTTTAGGAGTGATTTGGCAATGCATATTAAAACATTAAAAATACATGTATTGGGGTTCTCCAGAGAAAGAGAACCAACAGGATATGTGTGTGTGTGTGTGTGTTTACGGATAATATCCTTATTAGCTCATATGACTGTTGGGGCTGGCAAGTCCAAATTCTACAGAGTAGTCTGGAGGCTGGAAATTCCGGGAAGGGTGATGCTAAAGTTTCTAATCCAAATCAATAGGGGAGGCCAGGGAAGATGGAGGGTATAGTCTGGAGGCAGAATTCCCTCTGATTCTTGAAACCCTTAGTACTGACTTTTAAGAGTGCCAACGGATTGAATGACGCCCACCCACATTACTGAAGGTGATCTCCTATACTTAAAGTCAACTGCTTGTAGATGCTTAATCCTATCTACAAAATGCCTCCCAAGTAACAACTAGGACAGTGTTTGACCAAACAACTGGACACCATAACCTAGCAAGTTGACATATAAAATTAACCAGCATAGTAGTCATACTCTAAACTCAGCAATTCCCCATGATCCCAGAATTTTACTTAAAGATGTGCACAGAGACTAAAATTCACAGAATTATAAATATGTTCATTCAAGTTCTGTTTGTAATCAGGAAAATCTGGAATAAGCCTGAACATCCTGCAGTGGTAGCTTGGTTAAATAAATGTTGACACCTGTACCATGGACTGCTCCACAGCCATTAAAAATTACATGGTAGGAAATAGGTAAAGACAAGTCTTGAGGTTTTATTGTTCAGTGCAGAAAGCATTTAATGAAATGGATTTTAATGTATGTGAGCACTATCAAATTTATGAATAGAGAGAGAGAAAGAAAGAAAGAAAAATGATAGCAGTGTTTCTCTCCAAGTATTGGGATCAAACCCAGGTATTGGCTAATTCGGGTTAACTGAATTTTTTAAATTTTTAGACCATAAACAAGTATTTCTTTAAAAAAAATAAAATAAAAAAAACCTGTTTAACTTAAAACAATTAATTAGCTACCCAAGCAAAAAACTAAACAAAGCAAACAACAATCCAGAAATCTCCATTGCACCTAATCCAAATTAACTCTATTATTCTGAGCTTTCTAAATTCCTTCCTTCATTTTCCCTGAAATATTCTTGCCCCTTCATGTTTATGGCATTATTGTCCAATCCTGCAGAAGTCAGGAGCTTCAGAGAACGCCACACTGAATCCCATGAAAGGACATCGCCCCACCCCCACACTAATTTTAAAGGACTGAGCTCTGTATTTTCAGAAGTCCTCTTCAGGCCTTCAGGCAAACCATCCTGAAACGATGTGGGTTTTCCCACAGAAAGAGGGAGAGATTTGGGAAGTTTGGAGAAGCTTTTCTTTTCAGAGCCTCCTGTCCCACCCTCACCCCATCAGGCTGAATGGCTCCCAAGGTGAAGGCTCTGCTTGCTTCTTCCACGACTCATGGGTCCCCAGTGGGGCTGCTCTTGGACAGCCTCCCTCGGTGGTGGTTGCACTGCCTTCACCATTCACTGAGTCAATACAGTTGGAGTCATTACACTCTCAAACACTGAACAGCTGAGATTCTGAAAACCCTTAAGACAGGAAAACTATAAACTTTAATAATTAATTTACTTTGACAACTGCTTCTTCTGCTCTTCCACCATTCAGAGTCCATCACCTTAAGTACCAGCATAAAGCTCACAGCATTGCTAAAAACTCCATCAGGAAAAAGAACCAACAAGAAAGAAGGCCAAATGGCTTACTAAAATAGATTAAATGGTGGTGGGGGATTCGATGAATTTACAACATACTCTGAAAGAGATGTCACAGCATGCCCTTTCCGATGCTGACTAAACTACACGTGTCTGATCCAGCTCTCTGCAGTGCAGATATGCCCCCAAAAGATTTGAGTGGCCCTACAGTAAGAATGCTCAAGCAATGTCCATTGGAAGCGTAACAAATCATCAACTTTTCACTAAGTCAGAACAAAATGAACTATGAGCAGTCTTAATAAATAAAGACAGACAGGAATGGAACATAAATGAACAATGGGAAGTGACAATAAAGTAAAAAAGTTAAGAAAAGTAAGCAAAGAGAATTAATTTAAGGAATTAATTTTCTTCAGACTTTTCTTATTACCATTTTTGCAACGTAGTTAGATTTTTAAAAGGAGGATGGCAGGGAATTTACATATACTCCTCACACTTGTGATACGTTTTATATTATGCTCCCATCCAGCCCTGCACCACTATTTTTCAGGTGAGGAAACTGAGATTCCAAAAATCAAGCAGCTAGTAAATGGCAGAGCTGAATTACAACACTTGACTCTGAGTTAAAAGCCTATGCTCCTTCCACCAGATCAGAGGTACCTTACATAGGCTAGTTGGTTGATGATCAAATGAGCTTTCATTTTTGTGTCTATAGGAAGAGCATATAAAGAAACCAGTTATTTTGATCCTGTGAAATTATTTTGAAATTCCCAAGATTATTCTAACATGTTGTTCATCTTCTCTTTTGGCATATATACTGTTGAAGGCACACATTTCTTTATATTCCACAAGCTGAGTAACATTGTCCTAATCTGCTGCTTTACTGGTGAGCCATTAGCAAGTTTAAAATAAAAATCTCAAGTCCTTCCTCATTAAATATCAGGTAGCAATTGGAGACATAAAGTGGTTTGTTCTTCATTCATTTGACCAATATTCATTGAGATTTACTCTTTGTGGGCAATACTGCTTATGGTGTTGCTTCTCAGGCATTTAGGTATGTCATTTGGTAACGACTGACCCACTTCAACATTTAATATATTTAAGACAAATACTACTATCATTTTGTTTTAAAGATAGCTAGAGATTTGATAGTTAGGATATCGCATATTCTGCATATTTAAATATAATTCCCTTAAGAGACAATATTATGAGTAAAATTAAGTTCTTTATTAAAGAGCATCAACTCAATGGTTTTATGAGACAAAAGCCTACTTTCCAGTCTCTCTGGATTCTGATAGTCAGCTTTTCTGCTGAGATAAAAGTCTCAGATTGTCTGTCTTTCAACACCTTATTTCAGAAACACCTAGAGACAAACACCTGTAGGTTGCTAGAGGAAGACTTAACATGCTGTAGGGCATGACTGTAAGACACTGGACCATAGATGATGTCTCCTCAAGTTTTTATTTTATTCCTCAGTAATAAGGAATATTTGCAGAGTCTACCCATGGATGGCTGCAGATAATTTAGCTGGCTCCACCTTAAGGGCAAAAGAAGCAGTTTAAATAAATGGCACCAGAGAATTGGCTCTGAGCCCCAAAGCCACTTCTCTCTGCCGCTACCCATCTATTCCTCTGTAAGATGTAGGCACTTTACTCATGGGGAAGACAGGGAATCATGCTTCAGCAGCCTTTGCATCCAGCAGCAAGTCATTCAGTGCAAGTTTTGGCTTGTCAACCAATACCTTACCATAATGACATAAAAAAGACAGCCATTTTGATGAAGAAAATATGAACAAAGAACAGCCAGAGGCTTTTCAAGTCAGAGGCTTGAAAGGACCACTCGAGACAGTGTTTTTAATTTTAACTTCTGAGTGTATTTCTAGACTGTCCCTTCTTTGGCTTCCTCCTAGCCTGCCCCCCTAAATCCTGATCAGTTCATCACTGCCACAAGATTGACCTCTTTGAGTTTCTCTACAATATACACATGGAAAATATCAGTATAATTTTCTCCTTAAAAGCCACTTCCCTCATATTACTCTGTTGTTCAAGAGATATTCCTGGGTTCCCACCATCTTCGAAATGTATAAACTCCTTAGCCTTATTTTCAAGATGCTCTATAACCTAGTTTCATCTACCTATTACCTTTTTTTTTCTAAGAGACTGTCAAGTTTATTTCAGGCAAGAGGGCTTCTCTGATGGGCTTCAGCAGAAATCCCACCTATGAGGTGGGTCTGCAATGGTTCTGTTAAAAAGCTCTTCAAAGTACACCTTGGAGACAAAGGTTCTGTAACATAATGAGTGCTGTTCTCATTTGACTGCTGGTGCTACCTGTGAAATTTAAGTCTCAGGCCAATGACTGATGCTGCACCTGTGAAATACATCTGAAGATACAGGCTTAGTGAATTATGGACAGAAAGAAATTACTGCAAATCAGACTGTCAGAAGTCTACAGCATCATTGCTCAAGATCTTCAGTTTTGTTTGGTTCAATCATAATATATGTACTATTAACAAAACATGGTGCCTTTTGGTTTGGTACTCAAAAAATTCTCTGTGAGCCTAGCAGAATGGATATGATAGTCCTTATTGTGCAATTTGGAAACTGAGTCTCAGAGTTTTGAAGTTCTTGTTACTAGTAGGGGACAGAACACAGGAACCCTTCCTCCACATACATACAGGTACAGGAAAGAGGCAAATGAAAATCCAACTCTTTTAAGATATGCCACCAAATCCTATTGTCATTTTAAGTAAAATGGAAGACTCCAGAAAGACTATTCTATTGCTTACCAGTAGTTCCTTAAAATAAGTTTGAATTGCCTGTTTTTGTACAATATTTGCAACATAATCCAATCCTCATCACCAGATGAATATGTTATTTTTACTGCCCTGCATCTTAATTTTTCTTTACTTAATAACCCTATTTTCTTAAATCTCAGTCCACATAGTATCTAGTAGAGTTGATCCCATGCCCAGATCCTGGGAGGGCTGAGGGGGTGTAGCTTGTAACTCATTCCCTGCCCAATGAGCTAATGGCATTCCCTTAGCCATAGTGATTGAGTCACAATGGCCATGATGAACTCACAGCAAATGAGACTTTTTCTGGGACTGTTGAGAGAGAGGCACTCTCTTTTCTCTGTTGGAATAGAATATGGGTGGAATTGGTGGTGGTCAACATTGGGAAGAGACACTGCACCCCCATGGCATGATTTGGGCGCTGACTCTAGCCATGTTTGAAGTTACCTCAACCCATAAACTTTTTCATTATATGACATAGTAATTTCCCTTTTTTGCTTTACTCCAGGATGTTTGTGTTTTCAGTCTCTTGCAACCCTTGATACAGATACTTTGGTAGGAAGTAAGCCGCGTACTAAGGAAGGTCAGGCTCATGAACCACAGTGACTCCTGGACTGCAGTTAAAGTGTCCTGGCTCATCACTAGCACTCCACCGCATCCACTACCTCACCAATCCCCAATCCCAATCACCTGAAACTCCTCCTGCCAGGGAATACAGACACCAAAAGTTCTCATGCAAAACCCACTTACACAAACCCTCAGTGCCCCTGGAATATGACTTTATTAAATCATGACTCAAATGATGCAGTTTCATGGTTAGTCCTGAAAGAAGACAGGAGCAGTCAAAAATTAACTTCCCCAAAATTAATTTTAAATAATTTTTAAAAGCAGTTTAAATAAATGGCACCAGATAATTGGTTCTGATTTGAAAACAAGCTGAAACCAGAAATTGGAGCATTGAGAATAAAATGGGAGAAAAATATAGCAGGTAAAAAAGTATCTAACTTTATCCCATAAAATAAAATATCTCAAAATCAAATCCAACTAGTTTGAAAAAGCTATTGATCAGTGATTTCACTGTGTTCCTATAATTTTCTCTCCTAGGTTATTGTTTATGTAGCGTAAGATTCTGTCTCGGTTTCAGGCACATAACAGTGAAAACAATTGATATATCTTAAACATGTGTGGATTACATATAAGGTAATTCTTATTAATGCTGAAGGCCTTAATTAAACAAGTAATTTGCCTTAAGCATGGATGTTTATACAAAAACAAAATAAGTTAATTAATTTGGATAATTAGATGCTGCTGTGAACATTAGTCTACCGTGAGCTTTAAGCTGCACCAGAGGGATTGTATACTGCAGTTAAGGAGTGGGAAATATCAGGGTCAGGATAGAGTTCCCATTGCAATTGCAGGGAGAGGCTCATGCTTCATCATTACTAATTGGAAAAGGCTCAGCCTGTAAGGCAGTGCCATTGCTGCCAGCTACCCTTCACCCACATTGACATCTAACACGTAACTTGCAAACTGACCTGTTCCCTCCACTATAGGTTTTCACTTCTTCTCTTCTTACCACCTGTCTTAATGTATTAGATGCTGAAGGTATGCTGGACAGTGGGAAGAAGGCAAGAGGGGAGGCAAGGAGGGTAAGAGTGAGAAAGAGAGAATAAGAGGAAGAGCAAAACAAAGAGAGGGAAAAGCCTCTATGGATTTATTTGCCAAAGGCAAAGCGACATTCAGAAGCAAGGTGATGACACTTTAGTCTCTCTCCAAAGGATTTTAGTGACAGTTGTAATAATGTTGGGTCAGTTCTTAAAGCAAAACAATTCAAATGATTTACTTTCCAATATTTATAGATTAAAGCCTGCTAAGTCATCATTCTTGAGTAAATCTATATTTTTCCGATTTACAAATTTGAAGGGAGCTTTTTTTTAAAAAAAGCAAAGAAGTAAAAATTAAGTAATTTAGAGTACATCATCTCTTCCTACACACACTTACACATGCACTTATAATCATCATTTCTACACACCTGTTTTCCTGAAATTAATGCTCTAGCATGGTAAAGACCAAAGTAGCTAAGGTAGCAGTCAAGGCTATAGGCCTCATTCTGCCACACAGTAGAAGGAATAAATGAATAAGAAGAATGAATGGACAGGGGGGAAAAACATATAAACCAGAAGACTCTGATACTTTATGTCTCAACAATTTACTTCTGGACAAATCATCAACATTTAGTATTTACTAAAATAATATAAAGAGAAATATTCAAAAGACATGAGATGCTCCCCAAGAAATGCAAACTAAAAGAGAAATATTATGTTGTTTTGTCTTTTGCAAGAATAAACATTTAAAAATCATAATTATTGTTTAATAACAATCAATCAATACTTGGTCCTCTCTTATACCAGCAGTCAACATGTAAATGAACCCCAAACTTCTCAATGTAATTAGTAATTACTCAAAAAGAACTTTAAGCTTATATATTATTTCATCAGGTAATCTCACTGCTGGGAATCTACCCTAAGGAAAAGCTGTTATATGGAAAACACTTGAAGCATGAAAATGTTCGTTACAGATTCATAATAACTATTTTTAATCTTTTAAAATGAGGCTTTAAGGGAATGTATATTAATGTAGAAACACGCTCATGATATAATATTAAGGTATTTTGCAAGCAGGATTTTGTATGCAAATATACATAAGTCAGAGCAGACTTCTGTAGAGCCAACAAACAAACCTCATAGAAAAAGAAGACTTGAACAAAACTCACCAAGGTATTTATGATGTATGTTTACCTTTAGTTGCCAGAACCATGGCTGATTTCTCCCCTGTGAAAGCTTGAGGTTCTTTCATGAATCCCAAAAAGAAAAAGATTATGTTCTTGAACTAATCCATTCTGTGCTTGTGGACCCTTTTCATTGGACTATGTCGGTGAGGCATGCATGACTCAGGTTGAGCCTCTGCCCTCTTGTTAGGTCTTATATAAGCCGAGGCACAGAAAGAAGCTGCCATTTTTGATCCATGTGAAGAGGACTCGAGGATCACTAGCAGTCAAAGCTTAAGCACAAAGCCCCCAAGAGTCTAGACCAATGGAGCAGCTCAAGGTTAAAGAGACAAGCCATATGCCTGAAAGCCCATAGCTGAACTCAGGAAGAGAGCCAAGCAACTGATACTGAGAGGCTTGAAAAGAGCCAGGCCCTATGCCTGGCTGCTCACAGTTGAGCTCTGGGTGACGGCAGGGGAAGGCAGGGACCTCGCCAGAGATCGGCTACCATCTTGGTTCACCATGTGGCAGGACACCAGGATCACCAGTAGCTGACTTTGGTAAGAAATTATCTCTGATGGTGCCTTAATCTGGACATTCCCACAGCCTCAGAAGTATAAACTTTTAATCTAAATAAAATTCCCATTATAAAAGACAACCCATTTCTGGTACTTTGCATTGACAGCCCTGTGGCAAACTAAGAGATCCCCCTTTTCCATTTTCTAATTTTCAAGTTTCTATGCTATGCATGTATTACTTTTGTACTGAAAATTTTAAAATTTAGGGTCATTGACTTTTCTTATGTGGAAACTGAAAGAGCAGCCCAATGTTCTCCCTATTGCCAATCTCTTTTCTTACTTGGCTATCTTCCACATTGCAACTGGTGTTAACTATTTAAAACACAGATAAAATTAGGTAATTCTTTGTTTTGAAAATGCAGATATCTGCCCATTGCTTAGGCTAATATGGAAAGTCCTTCTAAATTGGGCTCTGACCTACAATTACAGATTGATTCTGCCACACCCCACTGGGGCCATAAGCTGAAGCTTTCTGGACCACTGTTTACCGTTAGGATGTATTGATCATTTATCTCATATTATTTATTACTTTAATCCTTACATCCCTCCGAAGTATTATTATTCCTATTTCCCACTTAGAGGAACCAAAGCTCAGAATTGCTGGGTAACATGCCACCAATCATATATGGAAAACCAGGGACAAAATTTAGTGTCATCTGATTCCAAACCAGTCAACTCAACTGTCTCCCATCATAGTTCCAAGAATATGCCATATACTTCTATTTTTGGCTCCTAAGGTATCCTCTTTTTGGAATGACCTTCAACTTTCTTTACTGCTCAGCAAACTTCTACCCATTTTTCACTGTCTGAATCTACTTGCCCTCAATATTTTTGTGGTACCCCAGACAAAATGAATTGTTTCCTCCTTTGTGATTCCATAGCATTGAGATGCTGAATCTATTTCATCTATTTCAACACTCACTTTTAAGGATAGCTGTTTAATCATCTGTTTCTCCCACTAGTTTGAGAGGTAGGAACAATTTTTTATTTAATTTTCTTCAGCACCCAGGAGAGTCTTGGGACATAGTAGACATTCAATAAATGTTTAATTAGTTAATTAATTAATTAGGAGTTGGTCCATCTGCTCCCTTTACTTTTCCCTTAGTATTGGCATTATCAGCAAACATGTAACCCACCCACCTGGGTAGGAATCAAACAATCATTCACACAAATGACTTTTTCTTGGTTCTTATTAGTAGTATTGACAATTCTCTTAGCTCCCAGGGTAATTAAATACTTTCACTTTTTTAGAGGTAACAAAATCAGACTTAGGAAGAAAATTAGTAATGGATATCATCGATGTGAAGGAGCTTTTCGGTATTATAGGATGAGATGCATTATTTGTGTCTTGAAGAGTCAGATTGGAAGTTCCTTACTCTGTAGGTTTATAGGAGGAGGCTTAGAAAAGATATTGTCTTTTAGACTAAAGGCACTCCCCAAAGAGATGTTCCTGTAGCAGTTTGGCAGTTTGATATAGTTATGAATTCCAAAAATAGATATTGGATTATGCTTGTAAACTGGTCTCTTCATCTGGGCATGATTAAGTTATGATTAGGGCTTTGATTGGGCTATGTCAGTCAGGCATTGAGCCCGGCCCCTTGGTGGGTGGGGAATCAAAGATAAAAGACATGGCAAAGGACAGAGTTGGAGTTTTTTGAATTGGAGTTCTGATGCCGTGTGGTGATGCTGGAGCCCAGAGAAGTAAGCCCACAGAGCAGCTTGGTTGTAAGGAAGGACAGAAGGCTCCGGAAAGAGACAAGCCGTTCACTTGATGGTGTACAGCTGGCTTGTGGAGTGAAGCAAGCCTGAGCCTGAGAGAGGCAAGCCCCAGGAAGAGAGGAACCCAGGAAGCCTGAACCCTCACAGACGTCAGCAGCCATCTTGCTCCAACACGTGGCAATGGACTTTGGTGAAGGAAGTAACTTATGCTTTATGGCCTGGTAACTGTGGGCTTCTACCCCAAATAAATATCCTTTATAAAAACAAACCGATTTCTGGTATTTTGCATCAGCACCCCTATGGGTGACTAATACAGTTCCTGTGGTCCAGACGAAGGCAGATTTATTTAGGAGAGTAAAAATAACCTCAGGATGCTTAGAAAGAGCCAAAAGGATAAAGGGGGCCTGATGAGAGAATGCCCACCCTGCAAGGGGCAGTCAGGCAGGCTAGGTCAGAGGCAGCACATGCATGGAAAGAGAGCATGAGTTGCATTTCTCAGCCTCAGCCCTGGCACCAAGAAAATGGTCATATCATGAAAGTTGTTCTAATGGAGGTTATTACACAAGCAGGCTGGTCTGAGTAACTGGATCCTGAAAACTGTGTAGGCATTCAGGATTCCACAAACAAGGGAATAACTTCACAGAAATCTCTTTTCAGATCTAGAAAGAGTCATGTGGAGATTCTTTACAATAAATTACTTGTTTGTTTCTTTTGTCTAAAAAACAGAATAAAAATGGATTAACAGCTTTTTAAACAAATGAAGTCATTACACAGAGACTGATGGCCAAATCTTTTCCATTTCCTGCAAAGGTTGTAACCTGAGGAACTGGTACTGGAGGTATTGTGGCTAGATGGATAAGATGTTTTTATCACTATACATGTTTCAAAACATTGAAAAGGGTAAGATGAAGAATGATGTCAAACCTAAAAAGAAAGCAGACTTTCTCCCAGCTCTCTAATGTTTAAGAAAAACTTGCCTAGAGGCCTTATGGCCTTGAACGATTTCAAACTCTCTCTTTTACCCTTCAGAGACAAATGTTAGAAAAAAATTATCCTATGAATTTGCTGTGCAGGACCAGAGTCATAATACAGTTTTTACGTTTTCAAATTCATTCAGTGGGACTAATTTTGTTTATTTCCCTCATATGTCATTCAAGCTTAGTTAGTCCACGCTTTTTTAAATTCATATCCTGTGATTCCTGCTGTTGAATTAAGACTGTTTTGATTCATGTAGAAAGGAAATTTATTAACTTACTTCTGAGTTGGTCAAGCATAGTGTTTTCAGGCAATTTGGAAAACTTCAATACTGCATGATGGATGGTGCATACAGAGGCCCTGAGAACACCTTTGGCTATTAAAGTATCTTTCTTCAAACTTTATACTTAGGGAGGAAGTCACTTTGGCTGTAAATGTAAAATGGTTTTACAAAAATCTTTTTATCTGTTTTAATTATTGGAGTAGGGAAATAAAACTTTATAATGTATGTTTATTTAAAAGTTCTTTGCTAAAAATTCGCCACTAAGTAGATTTCATTACTCCCTGGAAACCTCAGGTAAGCATCTTAAGATGCATACCCAAGTGGAACTCATGGTGAGTAAATGACAAATACCCAGGAGACTAATATGGGACAGAATATCTTATAATCCTTTGACAAAGTTTGTCTTTTTATTGTTTCCTAAAACACAGTCAATAAATACGATAATTTATGAATGATATTTGTAATTCACTGCATTTTTTTTGGCATCTGTTCTTATAAAGAGACAAATTTGCAGCAAATTCTCCCACTTCAAAAAATAATCTCCCTCTTCAAAAATAAACAAACATGCCTCTGGTTGGGGGTAGGGAGGATTAGGTTAGATGGAAGGAGATTGGGATTGACTGAGAAGAAGCATGAGAGAATTTTCTGGGGTTGATGGTAATATTCTATATTGTGATAAGGGTTTTTATAACACAGATGTATTCATATGTACATTTAAGATTTGTCATTGTATGTAAATTTTACATCAATTAAAAACCTGCAAACAAATGTTGAATTCTAGCTGATATGCATGTTGAAGTATTTAGAGTGAACTGAACTGATATCTCATCAAACAAAAATAAGATGACTTAATGGGTAGATACACAAGATAGGCAGGTTATAAAACAAGAATGATATAATGTTAACGGCAGAATCTAGATGGTATCTGTACAAATGTTGACTAAAATTCTTTCAATTTTGCTGTATGTTTTAATCATTTTATAATAAAATATTGGAAATATTATTCCCCTTCATATCACCAAGATTGACTTCAATATGAGTCTCCTCTTGACAAAAATGTTTCTGTCCATCAAACCAGAAACAAAATGCATTTATTATCTAAGACCCAACATTAAGTAAGTTTACAGAGTACACAAATATGTTAGCCTCCAAGAATCTTATGGTTGAATGGTGACAAGATTTAAATCTGTGCTTATTTCTTTAAAAGCAAAGCAAACTTTGTGTTAGCAATCTATACCAAAGTCTAACTTTCCTAACAGCCTCCTTTTTTTCTGAATGCTGAAATACCCTCAGGGGAAAAACCATGCAAGTTTTGCTCAACCACTTGCAGAAAAGTCTACTTGCTGGAACAACTAGCCAAAGGATTTATCACACAAAATCATCCCCACTCTGCTTGACTCACTCCAAGATGTCTGTTCAAGTCATCACCTTGACTAATGCAATTGGCCATATCACGCAGTTCAGTAGTCCTGCTACCCCGCATCATTTTTTTGTAGTCTAGACTACTGAGAGGCTCTTTCCTGACAAATCACCCACTAGGTCATACCAAGTCCATCATCCTTCCACTCCAACTTCTCTCATCAACAACCCTGTCACAGAGAAGATGAATTCCATGAGTAATTCCACCTGTATAGCCATCCATCGATTCATCTTATTTTTTTCTTAAGTACTTCAATTTGCTTATCACTAACTGGAGTTCAACATGCTTACAGTTTTTCTCTTTTGATATAAAATTTACAAACAATGAAATGCACAAATATTTAGTGTACAGATCTACCAATGGCTTACTTTTTAAACCTGTTAACTAATTTATAAGATGGCTAACTGTTAAAGATGAAAGAGCTCCATCTAGCTGTTTGGGAAACAGTGAGTGTGCTCAAAGATTATAGCAGGAGTTACCACATTCCTCCTTTTTCAGATGATGTCTGTGGAAAACAGTAAACTTCAATCCCTTTCTTAAAACAATAAGAAACATAGATATTTGCTATCTGTAATACATAGATACTGACTTAGGTATTTTAGAGCAAAACTTTATAAATGTTCTGCAATTCTTCTTCAATTAGCCCCAAATTCAATCATATTTATTGTATTTTGAAAAGAATAACTAGCATGCTCACCAAAATCTGCAAGGAAAAACAGAAGCAATGTTTGCGAATATTTGAGTTCAATTATATTAATTTCTGGTGACTAAGTAAGAACAGAATCAATACCACTTTATAAAAGGATGTCAACAGCCTGAAGATTTAAGTCTCTGGAACATATATTTAATGACTATAGTGCTAGTTATAGGTTCAAATAAAAGAGGCAGAAAAACTATGTGTAGGAAAATTATAAATGAGTCCAACTCTGATATATTGGGGGGGGGGAGGGGACAGGTTATCATATATACCAAGGTAAGGCCCACTGACAGGGCGCCAAATTCCTGGGGTTGTCTGTCCTTCCTATAGTGTCCAGATGTCTCTAGAGCCCTCAGGAGCCCCCCTCGAACCCTGAATCTCAGCAGAGTTGCAGCCAACACCTATTCTCCAGTTCAACTACTGGCCAAGGACAACTAACAAAAGGATGATGATAGACAGCTTCCATCCCAAAAAACAGAAAGTATCTACAACTGTAAGCAAGACAGCTCCACCCATCTGCCCCATGGGATCTAAGTCCCCTCTCAATGGGAAGCAGAGTGGGTATCACCATCCCCAAATCCTCAAGATTGAAGAATAAACAAACCCAAGGGAGGAATGCAACTATGGACTAAAGTAAATTTATTATTCTAGTAATGGAAGAATTTGTAACATTGATATAAAGGTAGTGGTCACCAGAGGTTCTGAGAGAAGAGGGAAGAATGGGTATAACAAGGGGGCATTTTGGGGACATTGGAATTGTCCTGTATGACATTGCATTTATAGATACAAGCCATTATACATTTTGTCAAAACCTGTAAAAGTGTGCAGTGCAAAGTGTAAACCATAATGTAAACTATAGACATAGTTAATAGCAATACTTCAATATGTGTTCATAAATTGTAACAAATGTGCCACATTAATTAAAGATTTTGTTAATGGGGAAATTGTGCGAGGGGGAGGGAGTGAGGCATATGGGAATCCCCTATATTTTAAATGTAACATTTATGTAATCTAAAGCTTCTTTAAAAATAAGATAAAGGGGAACAGATGTAGCTCAAGTGGTTGAGGACTTGCTTCTCATGTATGAGGTCCTCGATTCATTTCCCAGTACCTCCTAATAATAATAATAATAATAATAATAAAGTTTTTAAAAATTTTAAAAGGATGTTAATCAACACTTGGAATTAACCTGGATGACATTGCGGTGACAGATACAGGCCATTATATATCCTGCTACAGCCTACAGAATTGAGTGGGAGAGAGTGTAAACTACAATATAAACTATAGTCCATGCTTGGTAGCAATGCTCCAAAATGTATTCATAAATTGCAATGAATGTACCACACTAACAAAAGAACTTGTTAATGTGGGGAAAAGTGGGAGGTCTGGGGAGTGGGGCATAGGAATCCCTTATATTTTTTTATGTAACAATGTATGTAATCTAAGTATCTTTTAAAAATAAACAAAATATATATTTTAAAAAATAAAAAATTTTAAAAAATTTAAAAAAAGGATGTCAACAGAACTTGGAATAGGTTGGGCACTGTCACTTTTCATACCTTGTCAGACTATCCTCTCCATTGCCAATCAGGCATACAGTTCCTGTTAGCTAGTCCCAGAAGGCCATAGATGAATAGCTGGGCATACTGTTCAAAAGATCCCATGGTATAGGACACAAAAAGTATGAAATAGCAGACCCTGCCATTGCAGTGATTGGCTTCAGTATAGTTCTGATATAAAATTGAGAACCAGGGACTGGGGTGAACAACTGTGATTTGTCAAATATTACTCCATTGGGTGCAGAATTTGCACCTCAGTGGAAGAAAGAGCTGCTCACCCTGGGTGTGTCTGCTTGGAAAGACTGGCAGTTCTTCACAGCACAAGAAGGGAAGGAACATCTGCAGAAGAGGCCCAGCTATCATGCTGTAGGAGGTAAGAGTACAACAGGGTAAAGTGACCTGGAACACCCCAATGAATTTGGGGAAAGTTGAGTTGTCATTTGATGTGAGGCTGTTGAACTGTATCTTAAGTACCTCGGTTATTCAGGATCTGAAAATGGTGTGAAGGAAAACACACACACACACACACATGCACACACACACACACTGGACCATACTCTAAATGTTGTCACTGAAGGAGGAAAGTAGCTGGAGGAGCTGACTGGCAACACCTGTTAAGAGGAGACTATTTTAGAAGAGGATTTGCAGAAAAGAAGCCCAGGAGTTCTAAGAACCCAACAGATTCTCTCACAGCTGCTTCCAGGCATTCATTTCCCAAAAGCATGGAGCCAAATATTCTCCCTAGCCTGTGACCCAGTTAGCTTCTTACCTGAGATAAAGGTCAGGGTTACATTAGGTTATCTACCCTCTAACTAAGGGGCAGCTACCCAGCTTCATTTAAATCAATTTTGTGTCCCCTACAAGATTCCCTGCACTGTGGCATGGAATGGGGCAGATGGGAGGCAGGGAAAATAATCATATGGCTCTTGAGGAGTTTTAATAATAGTACTATCAGGCAGGTAGAGAAAAATGAAATAATATGGTAAATGGAATTCAGATACAGGAAAAGCAATGTGGGGGCAGTAGGTCTATGTAAAATAAGGTTGATTTATTTTAATCAAAAAGTCATATAGAATTTTTACTTTTTTAAAACCAATAATCCCAGGAAAATACTTTGCTGTTTTCCTCTGAAATACCTGCTTTGCAGCAAGTTTAGTACTTAAGTGCAGTCATCCCATGCTGCAGCACATGCCAATGATAATGATTTTTATTTAACAATCATTTTAATCTTAGTTTCAGTGTAAATACCTTACTTGGCTGTTGTGAGATAGCATAGCTCAAGAATAATCACTTGATACTTACCTGGCAGGGGAGATAGCATGATCACGAAGGCGGTTTTCCCAGGGCAAGACTTATCCATTGCATTCCAGATTGCTGACCCCTGCAATTTCCCCAAATGTGGAGAAACTCGACCGCATAATTTGTGGTAGTGGGGCACTGCGTTCGCACTCTCCCCTATATAAAAAAAATAATAATAATAAAGAAGATAAATAAATAAATAAATAATCACTTGAGAGATTAAAAAAACTGGGATATAGAAACAAACTGAGTTGTCAAGCTCACTGTTCATGACAGAATTGGGATTACAGCCCTGACTTATAAACTCATGTCTTACGTTGGGTACCTTCTAAAGTAGACCTGAAACAAGAATTCAAAGGCAAGTAGTGCATTTGGGAGATGCTCCCTCAAAATACAGAAGAAACCAAGACAGGGAAGGAGACGAAGGAAAGAGTGCCTAGTCAAGCACTGTTGCCACTGGAGGCAACTGAAGACTAATTCTGCTGGGAATTCTGGGAACCAGTGGGGATTGACACATCAGAATAATCCCTCCCAATGGGATGAGGGATCTGAGATATTTATACACCAGTTCCTGACAGTCACTGGATTAGTGCTCTTCCCAGGGAGTGAGGTGTCCCAGTACTTCTGACCTACAGCGAGCTCTACCAGCCAGGAAAAGCTCTCAGGCAAAGAGATCTAAGTGCTAGCACCTGGAAGTTAAGCAATCATGCACTGAAATAATAAGAGCTGAAGAAATATGGGTAAATTGAACTCCTAACTCCATTCTACATCTCCATTTTAACTGGTATTAGGGCCCATACCAAAACCTACCTCCTTCCTTTGTCCATACAAATGGAAACCATTTATTCCTCCTCTCTACAAATCAGCTCCTTTTCCCCCAAGCTTAGCTGCCATACCAAATGCTCATAAATACATATTCCCTCTAAATAGAGGATGTTGACTAACTCACAGAATCCATTGAAATTACCCAAATAATTAAATAAACGATAGTCATACATGGAGAATAAAAATGACTCTGAGTTAAGTGTTGTTATAAAATATTTTATTGCCAAATTCTCCAAATATAAGTCAGCCTATGTGTGCATCATGAATTACTACTACAAGAAAAATAGACATTTTTTTCCTTCTTCACAGAACATTCCATGATAATTAAATGATATAGGCCCTTAAGGGATCTGAGACCTGGCTTTCTGGTTGTTGAATAGAGGAGAAGAGGGAGGAAAATGTCCTCCTTGCTGTCATTGGTATAACAGAATTGGGGGCCTTTTAGATCAGTTATGTCCTAGAGGAAGATATGTCAACAATTGTATACCATTGAATTCCCCAATGCTTAGTAGAAAAGAAGGGGTGGCCATTGGGGAGGAGAAGCAGTGGAAATTCTAGGGTAAAATGGAGAAGATAATCCAGAATGGTGAGAGAACGAGAATTTTATTCAGGTGTTACGGGAATCTGACAGAACTGCAAATAGAAAGGAAAAGTGTGAAACTAAAGACTTGAAAAGCAAGAAGAAATGGAGGGCAGTACGAGAGATAGGCCTGTGAGCAGGAGAAATTATCTGGAGTCCAGGGACAGAAAAAGGATAGGTGGGAAAGGATAAAAGTCCAAAGAGAAATGTGTAAGATGCTAACTAGTGGGGCTGTGACGATCATTCAAAAAGGTTCAATGCTGGGGATGCTGGGCCTTGAGTCATATATTTCCCATCATCCCCTGAGGACAGTGCTGAAGAAAATGATACTGGGCTTGATATAAAAACAACTGGCTTGCCTTCCCATAATCACAGGTCCCATTCAGCAAGATTTAAACCAATTTCATCCTTTTTTCTCAGCCACCACAAGAAACTTTTGATTTTTAAGTTTAAAGTTTCCACTTGCAATACTCTCTGACTCCCACATTTACATTCTTTTAACATAGCAGCAAGTTCCACATGGAGAAAAACTAAGTGCTCAGAAATGATAACAAGTAGATCCAGGCTATTTAGTTCCCTGCACGCAAAGATCTCTCAGACTCTGAACAATTTTATTACCTAGTTGACATTAAAAAAAAAAAAAAAGTGTTTGTCCATGTATATCATTCCTATAAAAGCACAACAGAGCATTTTCCCAAACAATTACAATTTGTACTGCATGTACAAATAGGAGTATTAAAGGATCATATTTTTGTTCCTTCCAATGTCCATAAAGTCTTAGAAGCATATCATAACCACCAAAGTGTTCTCTCTGTCATAATAATTCATTATGTTATTAATAGGCTGATGCTCTCTGTAAATGTGCATAAAAACATGGAGTGTCAATCCCCTGAACAACTGAAATCTTTTCTTTTGGGTTTCCTCATTCAGAAAATAAATAAAAGCTAATATCCTTTTCTTCATGTATCTGGCACAATGTACTGGGGCACCACGGGCATAATTCAAAAATTCCATTCATTTCCCATCTAGAACAAAGCTTCTCAATTAGAACTTTCTGTATGTTTGAACACCAAAGCCAAACATTTTATTGTGCGTGTATGTTTCTACTGTTGACAAGATTCAAGGACTTGCCCTACTTCCAGAGAATATTCTATTTAGTCAGCCTTTTTCATGAAAATGCATGCCATATGTCTATTTGAAAAGTTCCTAAGGTCATGCTAAAGGGATCCTTTCTTAATTTCAATGGCAACTTAATCAAAACTAGACAAAGGAAATTTGGCCTGAAACAATTTATGTCTATGATGGGAGATCATGGAAATACTGGGTAAAGAATGAGACTATGCTTCACACCTAGTTGACTTCATAGGCCTGGCCATTAATACCCCAGAACCTATGACTTCTCACTATCTCCAGGGCCAAGAGTGTCTTTCAAGGCCAGCCATCTTTCTCAGCTTTGCAGGTAGATGAGATGTTGAAGATTCCCCAACATGGGGAAGTTTGTGGTTAACATGGTTCTCACTTGCGTCCTGTAAGTACATCATTCGCTCTTTCTGTGCTGGCTTATTTTAAGCACTCTCCCATCACAGCATTTTCTTGTCATGGGCATTTTGGTAAATCAGGCCAACTTTTTGTGAAGATATCCTATTTGCTGCATTAAGGCAGAGCCCAGCTAGATGAAGCAGAACAAAACAGATTACGAGTGGCCAGGGAAACAAAAAGAGAAGCAAATCCCTCTAGAGGTGCTCAGAGAAGTATGAGAGGATTCCGACAGGCAGTAGGTTCCAGCAGCTGCCGCCACAGAAGTTCTATAGTGGGATTTCTAAGAGCAAGGCAAATCACAGCACAGGGAGACATGAGAATAATTGCTGAACCGACTGAATTCTGCCTATAGGCCAGGCACTGTTCTAAGGGATTTACAGATCACATCTCTTTTAATCTGCCCAACAGCCCCTGAGGCACATATTGATTAGGATCTCCATTCCACACACAAGGAAACCCAGGCACAGAGCAAGTAAGTAGCTTGCCCCAAGCTATTAAATAGTAAAGCCAGGATTTGTTTGACCCCAGAGTCCTGACTCTCAATAAGGATATTTTGAGGCCCACATAGGCAGTCAACAATAGGATCACTTGTCAGAGAGGGGGTCCAGGACCAATGAACTCAGTCCCACACAGTGTCTATGTAAAAGTAGCTGGGGCCCTCGTCCTAGTAATGGGTAATAGTAATAGAGTAACAGAGAGCCAGCTATTAGACCTGGGGAAAAAGTGGAAGCCTGGACCTCATGCTAGATTTAAATCCTGGATCCAACATTACTAGTCATGAGACTTGAAGCAACTTTCTTAACCTCTCTGAACTTTATCTGAAAATCAAGGAAAATCATTCACATGGTTACTGTGAGTATTAAGTATAAAAATAGGATGGTTCCAGGAAGGGGGTGCTCAGAAATTTTGCCAGGAACAAAAATAATCCTGGCTATCATGAATGTGAAATGAAATCAAAACCAGACATAGAGCAAGTACTACTTTGCTGGGTCTCAGAGGAAACTAAGAGCTCTTCAAGCGTCCTGGGGTCAGAGTGCAACTGGGACAAGGGTAAGGAGAGTGAGGCACCCGCTCATGCTCGGGGTCATGCAAGTTCGGGGTCATGCAAGTTCAGGGTCAGCACCTGAGAATAAGTGCCTTCTTAACTTTTATACCCTAGGCCTCTCACCCATCTCACCCTAGTCTGTTCCTGGACCAGAGTGGGGCTGTGTCTGAAAGTCTGAAAGTGGGGGATACCGGTAGGGAGGAACACTCATAGAGACTCAGTGCAGATGAACAATTACCCTGTAATTTCAGTTCATCTGTATGGTCAAAACCATCCAGTCATGCCTCAGAGTAGAATTTTTCACTCAATCACGTGCATGTTTAACTACACTGCCCTAATAAATCAGCCAATTGTTCAGATTTATGCTATAACATTAATGGGTTGATTTGACCTATGAGTTGACCTTTTGATATAATAAAGCACTGTATCTTAAAGAGAACATCCTTTGTGATTTGAACTTCTAAATTACATGTTGCTGTAACGGGCAACTTCCTTACACAAATAAATCTTACCCAATGCATGTTCACATGCATGTATCTTAAAATCCACTGGCAAGTACAAAACAGATTGTCAACTGTCATGCACAGAAAATATTTGCTATTAAACATCAATTAAATGTCACCAAGAATCTTTTTAAATCCTAAGCACTCTGTGCCACATTCTAAATTTTTCCCATTCAACTTCCATAGCACTAAACCACTTTAAAACTTGAGGCAGTTTTTACTGTAAGGAAAATTTTACCAAGCTTCAGTTAAAAGGAGTTGAAATGCCTGGGGTAAATTGGGTTGTATAATGGAACAACTAATATATCCTAAAATGAGAATAGCATTGCCAATTCCAACCATAATGTTCTCTATTGTAATCATCCTGGACAGTCTCCATAACATGCAATGACTCAACAACTCCATGTTGGCAGCACCTGAAGGAGACTTCCACTCTGCCAGAAACTGTGTATTAAATATTATATTCTAGTCTAGCCAAGGGTATGACATGTCTTTCCTTATTTTGGAGAAAAGCAATGTCTTTACGTCTTTGATTCTGTCACATAAAACAGTCCATAAAAGCTCAAACTCAAGGCCTTCCCAAGCCATCATGACACATTGTCCACCTTGCCCTCAGCTTTCTACCTCCTTCCATCCACCATCCATCCCCATCCTCTCAAGGAGGCAGAGATATCCATTCATATTCAAGAATCTTCTCCTCAATTCACTGAAGACTCCCACCCACCAAGTCTCACTTGGATTCAGTGGGTTAGTAGGACAGGCAGATTGGATTAACCTCAAATCAAAATAAGATATTTCAACTGTATCTATTCCACAAATGGCTTAGCACCTATAAATTTTAGATCTCCTCAAATATCTTCTTATTTGGGCAGTGATTTTGCTTTTATGTCACACATAACTATTGTTACTCTTGAATTTATAATGACAGCATACATGTGACAATTATTGTTGGATACAAAAGTTATACACCAACTGCATCTAGTATAATAGATCAAATCATGAAATAAATGCCTTACACAAGATTGTCTTGAGTGTTGGATTCACAAAACCAGAATTATTTGAAAATTGGAGACTTATTGGACCATCCACTGAGTTATTCCTCAAGTTTTATACAAGAGATTGGGAAAATGGATAAGGAGTGAAATGGGAATATGGTCCCACAATCAAGGTCAACGGTTATTATTACTCTCATAGGAACTATTCTAAGGATTTTAATTTACTCTGGAATTTAATAGTGATAGAGAGTATACAGTATATCAGCAAATTTCAAAATTAGCAGATAAGTGTAGAAAACAAATGAAAATGAAGTATTTGGAATAAACTTTTTCTATAGATATTTGGCCCATTTATTTTGACCCATGTGATATTAAATCCAATTTAATGAGTATCTACTAAGTTCCAGTTGTCTTACATTACCAAGTTCATAAAGCGACACTAGAAGGTAGGCATTGTGCCTGTTGTACAAATGCACTAACTAAGGTCCAGAGAAGTGAAAATTTGCTTGGCTACAGTGAGTAAGGCGCAGGGCTTTAATGTGAAGGTAATTCTGCCATGTTTTGTCTTAAAAGTACCTAGATGTGTGAAGGTGGTGTAGCTCAATGGTTGCGCACCTGCTTTGCATGTATAAGATCCTGGGTTCAAACCCTGATACCTCCTGAAAAAAAAAAAGTACCTAGATGTGTGGATGAATAAATGAGAGTTAAACTGCTGTTTCTCAGGACTGCGTTTAGTAAGATTATTCTCTTTATTTATTGTCAACTCCCCCTTGCCTACAGTCCTCAGAGAAAAAGAGAAAATAAATTATAGAAACCTAGATATTGAATCATCCAAATATTTGGTTTTGTCAAAATGGAGCAGGCAAAAATATTATTTTAGCTACTTTTATCTTGTTTAACTTTCTTCTAGTAATCAGACAGGATGCTTTCTAATGGGAAATGAAATGAGTGAAAGATAGCAAGGAAGGGCCACAGATCATCCAAAGAATGGAATAATCAACTGTATAAGAGACAAGGTAAACAAAATTATTATTCTAGAGCTCACAATATTACAACAGAGATAGTGTCCTAAGAAAGTCCATAATACATCCTCTAGCCTCTTCTTCATCATAATCTCCACATTTGAAATTCAATGAAGTCACATCCAGTGTCGATCTTGCTGCTTTCTCATTTTATTCAGTGAATATTATTAGACTTCAGCGATAAGGAATATGGATTCTAATAAATAGTAGACTAAATAAGATGAATATAGCCTAATTGCTAGGAATTCTTTCAGTGACATATTTAAATTTTCTATAAAAATTCTAATAATGCAGAACTATAAACTTTTGTCACATTAATTTAAAGTATTCAATTATGTTAATAGTTCAGAAATCATCTCAATTAAAAGTGGTAGAGAGAATAAGAATTCAATTTTTCTAGCTCATCTTTAAAATGCCTTTTCAGATGCAAAAATGGTTGCATTTCTCTTTAGTTTTATTTCGTATGAGCAAGTATGGTGAGTTACAATACTTGCATTTTCCACTTCATAACTAACAAGGAATGTCACTTCATAGAATAAAAAAAGGAATAATGAAGGCATAGTGAGAAGTCCCAGAACATCCTACTCAACAGCTAATATGCCAGCTACTATTAAGGAAAGAGTAAATGCATAATGGGTAGCACAGGACTCAAGAGTACTTTTTCCTTTCAGAAGTAGTGGGTGGAAAGTTCCAATGAAAAAAAATTACCAGTGTTACATTATACTGTAACATTTTGTTCTTCTAATCAGCCTGTCTTAAAAGCATATTCTTATTCCAGGGTTCATTGCTCATGGAATTTCAGACTGGTTTGCTGCTTCTCTTTATGCCTGAAAGACAGGTAACATTTTGAATTTTTAAAATACATTTCATTCTTATGTTCTGAAAGGAGGCATTGCATCAGGATCTTTTGCACACTCAGTTAATGATCCATAATAAAATCCCATTATCAATTAGGTTTCCCTCTACTCATCTTTATGAACAACCGATAGAAATCTTTGTTATTAAAAGTATAGTACTGGCCTTAGTCACGTATTATCCATAATATTAGAACAGGTAGCTAGTCCCAGTCCTCAAAATAAAGAAATAGTTTTTAGAAATCCCTCGAAGGTATATATGCCATCTAATATAACCCATCAATCAAATTGTCTAATTGGACATTTCTTCATGGCCTCATGAGAGTCTGTCTTTCAGCCTATCCTTAAGTGCCGTAGATCAACTAGCTACTTGCCAGTCACTTCCATTGTTAAGTTATTGGGCGTTATCCCCACTCTATCATTTATAGGTCAGTCCAGTACAGACCAGCCTCTAAGGACTTCTGGAATTGGGGCATTCATTGCTCAAAGTAATGGGACTTGAAATGAAATACAGATAAATCTACTTCTTAATACGTATACCTTTGGCTAACACTCATTTTCTGCTAGTGGCCTCATTTTATTTCTACCTTATGGTTAAAAATTATTCTGAAGATTAAGAAAACATACTCTCGGTTCTACTTAACAAGTCTTTACTCTTTTAAAATTCCTGTAACCCTGTTTGAATAAGTCATTATCCAATGGACATACCAGCTTAATAGAGAAAGGGAAAATACTAGAAATGTATTCAGAACCCTAGGCTAGATAATATCAAAATTCAGAGGGATCCCTAATATGGTATCACTTTATCAGTCTGTACAAAGATAGAATTGCCGAGGGGAAAATTGATGGATTCGTCTTTGATTTTGAAACCTTGAAGCTACATCATCAAATGACCTTTGGGACATTTTTAAGGTAAGTTTGGTAGTCTTTTAAATATGAGGACATACTTGGCTTTGTTCTATAGGGTTATATCCTGAGTAAGGATGCACAGAGTAATCTTCACACTTTAGGGAATATTTGACAGAGGTTTGCCCCCTCCAAGTGCTGCGTCATATCATTTATAACTGCCATTTTCTACTCCTGCTTGGTGGAGCCAGCCTAGTGATTACCACTGGGTCTCACCAGTTAGGAGTCAGTGGGAAGCCATTGAAAAAGTCATTTCTACAATGTGTAGGAAGGACTCAACATATCCATATATGCTGGCAAGGGCCACCACCCACACCATCTGTATAAATTAAAAACTCAGTAAGTATATGATGGCCACAAAAGGGCCAAAACTGGCTCAGCAGAGGACATGCTAGTTAGAAGAGGGGTAGGTTTGCTAAGAGATTTGGAAAAAGCTCCCTGGCATGATTTCCAAAATGTCCAGTGCTATTAATTGCTTGCCTTTGAAAAGCACTCAATTATTTCAAAATATTTTTTCCTAACACCTTTACTGTTGTCCCTTAAGAATGATGAAATTACCTTGATTTATTGCTTTCATCCATCAAAAGAAAAATAACAACACACTCAATCAGCTATAGCTCTGTAGCCTACAGATGTCATGTCACGAGAACAAAGTCTCAGCTACATTCCTAATAAGGAAAGCACTTGTTTATAAGGCATCACTGAATGGATATCACCACATCTAGAAACCACAATCCTCACAAAAGTAGTTTTAGAAACTTCGGAGTAGGTCTTCCATAGGCGAAAAGGAAGTGTGCTCTTCAACTCTTAACACAAACTGAATGGCTATGCCTTTAAAATCTCTCAGGAATGTTTTCAACACTAAAGACCAAATTTCTTAACAAAGACAACAAGCAGCAAGAAGGCATTGTGAAACCCATTTGCTGGGAATCCACAAAGGACAATCAAAAAGGAGACTCTTGTCCAATCTTTTAAGTAAAAAGAAATAGGGACTTCCTCCCTTTCTACCACATGTACATTATTTTACATGATTGATGCTGTTCTCTTTTGCAAAGATTTCCAAAGTTTTAATTACTTTACTATTCCTCCTAACCAGTACTTTTGCTTAAATCATAAGTAATATAATTGATCTAAAATCGTTTATTCTCTTTAAAAGTATGTATGCATCTTCAATTGCTTTGGACCCGAAAATATTGTGAGGGCAGACTGTTCCAATTTTATTCTTCATGCTAAAAAGCAAGCCATTTTAAGAATGCAGTTCTTTTTGACTAAGTAATAAAATATCAATGCATGGAGGAAAGGCAATTAAACAAAATTTGGCCAAAAATATTTTAATATTAGGGCTCTGTTACCAGATGACTCTGGTTTCTGGGCTTCTAGGTTCTTGACTTATGTCACATAAAAGAATTTAAGAACATGCCATAGGGTAGGCAAGGGGGTAAAAAGTTTAAAAAAGAACAAGAAAATGAGAAAAGTACACAGTCCATGCTAAAGTATGAACCCTGAGCATACTGCAGGGTGAGTTGCATGCATGGGACCCTAGGTCAGGGCTTTTTAAAGTCTGTTTGCTGTTCTGATTGGTTGCCCACCTGTCATTTCTCAGGAGGCCAATGGTGAGACCTTTTAAGGATATTCAGGTCTTTCCCTCTATTTCCAAATGAGATTCTCATTTCAAATGAGATTCTCACAGCCAGGGTCTTGAAGATTCCTCAGGGGGTTTCTGGGTGGGGCCTCACAGCCACGTGGTTTGCTGACCATTTTGTCTGCCTTCCATGTTGTCTGTCAGCCATGTTGTCTGCCGTGTCTTCAGCTGTGACCCCAGTCTTTCCTTTCCCTAAACTAACCTGTCTCAGCTCTAATCTGGGGGTAATCTTCGTGAGGTTTCTGACAGAGTGTTTATTAGATTTAAAAATGCAATGTTGATATTTTCATAAAACTTAGTAATGAAAATAAAATTAAATATGTCAGAATGTCAGCTTGAAAAAAAGATGAGTTAAAATTGATTTGGAGAAGGGAAGTGGCTGTGGCTCAATCAGTAGGGCTCCCGTTTGCCATATGGGAGGCCCCGGGTTCGGTTCCCACGGCGTGGTTAGCTGACCCAGCGAGCACAAGCAGCAAGGGGAGGATAAATGAATAAATAAATAAAATCTTTAAAAAAAAAAAAATTTGATTTGGAGGAGGCAAAATGTCAAAAAAAAAAAAAATTTTTTTTTAATTTTCTCATTTTTTGAATAACCCAATTCTTTATTTTTAGTTTTTTTTTTTAAGTTTTCATGTATTTTATATCTTACATTTAAACATTATAATTTCATTTACCTATTAATTGTATTTGGCTATTGTGTTGGCTTCATCATTAAAGAAGCTTTGGATCACAGAAGGGTTACAACTGGGGTGGGAGAGGATCATTGGAGGGGGGCAGGGATGGGGGGTTCATGGAAGGAAGAGCACCTGAACACACATAAAAGGTATATAAAATTGTTCAAATGCTCCCGGGGCATGGTCACAGTGGGTGGAGAACCACTCAATAAATGAGAGAATACTGAATTCCCATCCTGGACAGCTCTGCCATATTCTCCAAGGGAGTAGCAACAGTCTCCCAAGTGCAGGGGCAGTGTCTGGCAAAGGAGGATGACCCACCAATGGGCTCTTGTTATTGATGACTAGCCTTATGAGTCTTTGCTCTTGAAATTGAAACTTAGCCTATTGTTATGGGGTGCCTAAGAGTTGCCTCCTGAGCACCTCCTTGTTGCTCAAATGTGGCCTCTCTCTAAGCCAAACTCAGCATATGAATGCATTACCTTCCTCCCAGCATGGGATATGACTCCTGGGGATGAGCCTCCCTGGCAACGAGGGATTACTAACAAGTGCCAATGGGCAATACAACTGAAAAAGACCTCGAATAAAAGGGGGGAAAGGTAAAGTCAAATGAGTTCATATGGCTAAAAGACTTCAAAGTGAGTTGGGAGGTCATCCCAGAGGTAACGCTTATGCACATCTCAATAGGACTTCATAGGCTTCCAATGTGGATATCACTCCAAAGAGAAGGGCTCCTGAGGGCTCTGGAGACACCCAGGTCCTATATCAGGATGGATAGCCCCAGAGTTTCATGCCTTATTGGTGGGCCCTACTTTGGAATCCTTGCTCCTGAGAGTGACAGAGTTGGACCCAAATATGTCTTCCCAGCACATGGTCCATCTGTCCCTTCTATTTAAACCTATATGTGGTGCTGGAGTTTGTAGGTGTACTTCTAGAGACCGGAGTCTTTGGGCTGTCCATGTGCCATCTGGGCCTGGAATCTCAGTGGAACTGCAACTCCTACTCTACAGCTCAATGGACTCACCCTGGACACGTGGTGGGGAGATGATGATGGACAACGGCCATCCCAGGGAATGGAGAGAGTCTGCAGGTGCAGCCAGGATAATCCCATCCATCTTATCCATGGGATATAAGCCCCCTCTCACTTGGAAGTAGAGTGGACATCATCATCTCAGACTCCTCAGGATTGGGGGAAGAGCTATGAACTAGAGTGGACTTACTGGTATTCTGTTATAGACATATTGTGATTCATGCAGTAGAAGTAATTACAACATTAATGTGGAGCCAGTGGCCACTGGACGTTTTGGGGGCAGAGAGAGAGAAAAAAGCAGTTGTAATACAGGGGCTTTTTCGGGACTTGGGAATTATCCTGAGTGACATTGCAATGACAGATATAGGCCTTTTATATCATCATATGACATGCAGAACTGTGTGGGAAAGAGTGTGGTCTACAATGTGAACTATGGTCCATGCTTAGTGGCAAAGCCCCAAGATGTGTATATCTATTGCAGGTGATGTGCCACACTAATGAAGGATGTTTATGTGGGAGGTTGTGGGAGGAGTGGGATGTGGGGCACATGGGAATCCCTACAATTTTTGTGCAACATTTATGTAATCTAAGTATCTTTTAAAAAATAAAAGAAAAAATTATTAAAATTTTTAAAAAATTGATTTGGAGGGAGTCTACTGTGATAAAGTTGGTTTTGAACAGTGAAGACTGAAAACTCAGATCGTCATAAGGCCATGACACTTCCCCAACTCTGAAAAATAAAAAGTTAGTTCACACCAAGGAAGCCATGAAGAAGAAACAATATATATCAAAATCTCATAGAAGAAGTGAGCTTTAATGAACGCAACAAGTTTATTTAGATGGTGAAGAAAATCACTCCTCAAACGCTAACAGCCCAAAAACTGTTATCCTTGAAAATGGGATGGAATTGGACTTCAAGAAATCTCAGGCTAATGCACCCAATTCTCTCAGCTAGTGGCTCCACCACTAGACACATTTTCTCAGGAATACTTTAGAAGCACATTGTCCCACAAGCTCTGACTGCCACTGAGGATAGCTTTCCACCCTACCAGCAAAACTCGCTTTGTGGCTGGCCTGTCCCTGAGCCTCTGATCTATGGTGGCCCATGAGGAGTAAGAGAATAGAGAAAAGGGAATTATTAATCCACAATACAAGTCATTAAATGATGATAGGCTATGGAATTTTTTTAAATCCTTCTTGTGCTTGAAGGTTATTACTGGGCAGGTCCAGAACAAATTGTCAATATCTACTTTACGACCTCATCCTGGTTCTTAGGCATTACCTGAAAACTTTGACACATCCTTTTTCATTCTAAATGCAGACAATGAATTCTGATGTTTGGAGCTCATGAAAGGCCCTCCCTCTATCCCATGTTTTTAGTTCAAAATGAACACATCTCAGTGGAATCCGTGACAAATATGAGCCCATAATAATGGCTCAGGAACACATTTTTAAAGGGATTAAATGTAGCTTTATTTACATCATAAAGCATTCCATCCCTGTAAAGCACAGATTTTTAAAGGGGGAAAAAATCACATTATGACTTTTTCTTTTCTTGGTCAGAACTTGTTTTCCCTTTCCCCAAATGTCTTCTCAAGGTTTTTCTTTCCCATAAGCAGCTTTCCACAGAGCTGAGCACTAAGTAAGAGTACTTGTTCTCTCCTTTTAAAAAGGATTAAAATAAAACCTAATCCTCATTTTCATCACTGTATTCAAGTAACATGATTGCTTCTTTTCTCCTTTGATGTTTAGGAGAGCTGAATTCAAGATGAAAATCACACACACATTAATAGTTCCTAAAGGGGTATTGCATTTCTCGATCCCTGATGCCGCAATAACCTGCCCTTCTGTATAGAGTCCCTAGACATTCAGCCTGTTTGAGGCCTGGACATGGTGATGTTAACTGTCTAAAAGATTATGTGAACACAAGTTGTTGAGTTTATACTATTCTATCAGGATTATAGGCCAATGGAGAATCCGCAAACTTTTGGAAATATTACTTTATTTTCATTCATTGAAAACCATAATCTCATGAAGAGCTAAAGACGGTAAGAAGCAAGTGGTCCCATCAATAATTCCACTTATAAACTTATTAAATAGCTTGAGAAGGATTGAGAAAAAATCATCCACTATCAGCAGGACAGGCTTTGAGTTTTCTTGGAGTAACAATAATAGATTTTTGAAGATCTAATGTGCTGTGATAAGAGCACACATTTGTGAAACACAGGTCTGAAAGCTTTAATCTATGATCATGCAACAGACTAAAATGGAAGTCTGGTTCATAATCTTAGCAAATTTGATACAACAAAATAAAATAATATTTATTAGATTATTATGAATGAAAGATTGATGGTTTAAATTAATTTAATAATATATTTATATAAGTGCTTTGTACACTATTTTAATAACTGGTTTGTAAATTATACTTACTGTTAAAATAGAATATGTCAATGTACTTTTTTTTTCTTTGAGGAAGTACTGGGGATTGAACCCAGGACTTCACACATGGAAAGCAAGGTACTCAACCACTAAGCTACATCTGTTCCCAATGAAAGTTGGTTTTTTCATTTGTCTGTTTTGCTTTTAAAAGGTACAGGGATTGAAACTGGGACTTCGTACCTGGGAAGCAGGTGCTCAACCAATTGAGATTCATCCGTTCCCTGTCCATGTACTTTTATTCTAAAAATTATCAAGTGCATACTTGGATTGGAATCTTCTCTAAGCAGGATTGTGACAAGAACATCTATAATCTTCTCTAGCAGCACCATTTTCCCCATGCCATAAGTCAGGATCTCCTTTTATAATTTTCTCTGAACATCATCTTATCTTCTTGACACATGAAAATCATCTTATAAATTCTATCAGACTGAAGTGCTAAAAAATAAATGTGAAAAACATTCTGAAAAGTTTTACATTAAAAAAAAGAATTATAAGAGTAAAAACCTATAAGGGTAAATAGTGAGAGGCACTTATAAGTAATGAAAAACAGCCATTCCTGGCATCCTGAAATTATGTAAAATAACTGCAAACCTACTTGTCACATGTATAGGATTGTGGCTTGCCTGAAATTTTTGAATATTCTTGGACGGATTGATTTATTGATTTGTTTGATTATTGTGTAGAAGATCTAATTTTTTTGGTGAACAAAGGTTCTAAAAAGCACAAGCCAATAAAACTGGTTCTAACTACTCCAAAGAATTACATTAACAACAATAGCAGTATTGGACAGTTACTACATATAACAGAGACTTCAGTAATTTACATATAGGCACTGTATTAGCCAGCCAAAGGGGTGCTAATGCAAAGTACCAGAAATCTGTTGGCATTTATAAAGGGTATTTATTTGGAGTAGAAGCTTACAGTCACAAGGCCCTAAAGAGTCCAACTCAAGGTTACTTCCTTACCAAACTCTGTTGCCACATGTTGAAGCAAGATGGCAGGCGATATTTGCCAGGGTTCAGCCTTCCTTTTTCCTCTTAAGGCTCCATGGTCCCAGCTTCTTCTGATCTCAGTTGTAGGCTGGCATACAGCTAGTCTCTCTCCCTGGAGAGAGCTGCTTTAGTCTCTTCACAAAGTCAGCTGTAGACTATCAGGCTCATCTCTCTTCCCAGGGCCTCTGCCGTGTCTACTGAGCTGTCTCTATTCCTCTGTGTTCTTCTCGTGTGTGTCGACTTCAGTGTAAGAGTCTGTTTTACCAGCCCAAGGGAGCTGGGACTCAATGCTGAATCACACTCTAATGATGTGCTTGAATCAAAGCCCTAATCTTAACATAATTTAATCAGACTTCTCAGCTGAATCTAAGACAATCAAAGAGTATCATGCCCACAGAAACAGACCAGTTTACAAACATAATCAATTATCCTTTCTTTGGAATTCAAAAATAATATCAAATTTCTACAGGCACTTTGCCCAACTCTCCAGCAATCCAGTAAGATAGGAGTTACCCACCCTCATTTCCAAGGTAAAAAAAAAAACTGAGCTTTAGAGAATTTAAAGGACTTTTCCAAGAATATCTTGTAAGTAATAATAGAGCCAGGATTAAACATATCTTACTTAGAACCCTCTGATGGCTTTCCATAACAATTAAAATACAACCCCAATACCTTACTGTGGCCTAAAAGTCCCTATGTGATCTGACCCCCACCTACCTCTCCAGACTTATCTAGTTTCTGAAACTTCCTTCCCCTTGTTTGCTTAGTTCCAGCCATGGTGCCCTTTTTTCAGCCTTTCAAGTACGTCAATTTCTTTCTCACCATATCCCCTTCACCTCAGTTCTTCCCTCTCTCTAGAATGTTCTTTCTTTAGATCTTTTCATGCCTGGCTACTTATCATTTATTTCTCAGTCTAAAGGTCACTTTTCTCAAAGCAGCCTTCCCAATCCAATTCTATCTAAAATGACCACACTTCCGACCAGTGCCAGACATTGTGTGGCCAACCTCAATACTTTTTCTTCATAGAACTTAATGGAATTTGAAATCATCTTATTTTGTCTGTCTTTGTTTTACTTATATCTTGTCCCTGCAATATCTTAACTCTGCCAGTGTGGGAACTTTGTCTCAACTGCCTCTGTATTCCCAAATCCTAGAACTGTGCATAGCACAAAGGAAGTGCTTCATAATTATTTTCTAGATGAATGAGTAAATTTCAAATTCCAAAGCAATGCTATATCCACTGCCTCCCCTAAAATAAGATTTATCTACTTATATTTAATGCTTCCCTCAGCTGAAAAAAATGGCTGCCTAGATACTTAATGACTTTATGTACAACATATATAATCGCTTTCCCTTTCATCTCCCAGGAGCATTGTGGGGAAGGAAATACGGAAATACATGCAAATAACTGAAAATGATACCCCAACATGGTTAAGTATTTTACTAGAAAAGACTCCACCCTGTTACTTTGCTTCCTAACCTGTGAAACAGATTATTTCACACTGAAAAATGAGGTGGAGAACTTGGGTTCCCTAGAACAAGTTTTCAACCTAGTGTTCGGTATACTGAGATATATTGTCCCCAGGCATTCAGGACAGAGAGCAGACAGAGATCTCTTGTTTTGATCAGGGGTGCTATTTGCATGCTGCATCTAATAATGAGTGAACACAGACTTACAACACCTGTTAGAATCAGTCTGAGGTGGCATCTTTCAATTTGACGTCAGTAGCACTTTAAAAGATTTCAAACAGAAGGGCTCCAGCTGGTCATGGAGCTATAGGCTGCCCTTATTAGGATGTGCATCATATAAATATAGATGTGTGCATAACATAAATATAGACTCCCTTTCCAGTACACTCTGTACTGTATTGTCTGTACAATCATAAAGAGTTTACTCATTTAAGTACAGAGCATCCCCCCAAGGAAATGTCATTTTTTTGAAGTTTTAATTATAATCTCAAAGGAAAAGATTTGAAACAAAACATAAAGAAAGCACCATAATATCATAGGGAACAATGAAAGTTAAGATCAATGCATAGGAGCATTCTATATTTTTTTTTATTTTAACCAAGTGTTTTAAAATTAATAACTTTAAACCTTTGTTGAAATATGAAAGTAAAACTAAATGGAAAACAGACCAGAGCACATTAATTTTCATCTGTTTACCTGTCCTAAAAGCAATTGCAGACAGTTGAGAACATCTGGCAGGAGGCCATCTGATTGCTTACCACAAATAAGTTCTGAACTTCTTGAATATAAACTATCCAAATCCAAAAACCAACTTTCTGTTGCTTTGGCCCAGTTCCATGAAACGACTCATTACTTGGGACTCCATGAGGAAAATTTAAACTCACCCCTTGATTTTTTCACAGATTTTTATTTTTAGATTACAAAAGTAGTATCTGTTCAATGCAGAAACCTTGGAAAACTCTTTTATAAAAACACAAAGATATTTTTATAATCATCAATACTCATAATTCTACTCTCCACATATAATCACGATTAACATTTTGGTATGCTTCTGTTTTTTTCTGTGTTCATATGTACATGTCAGGTTTTTTTCTCTCCCTAAATGGTATTTATCATACTGCATATAGATTATTTTTTACCTTGCAATACATATTCAAGTTTTGTCAAGTTTAAATTTCCTTCTCTGACTGATGCTGATTGCACAGTATTCTATTGTATGGATTATTACCATTTTTCTGAACCAAATTCTTAATTTTGGAGACTTTGGCTTGTTTCCCATTTCAAATATTTGTGTGTGTGTATAGATAAAATTTGTGTATACATCTTTGATAACTGATGTCAAAGGTACCACTATTTGCCTACCAATATCTATTTTCTCTTCTTCCTTGTTAATATGCTCCTGATATTGTTCAATATGGAACTATCCCTAGCTAAATTATTTCATCTCCCATGTGGCAGAGTCTGGTCAACACAGTGTAAGCAGAAGATGCCATGTAGTGCTTCTGGGACAGCTCTTTGAAGAAGAGTGGTCATGGCTGGCTTTTTTTTCTATGATCTTGTGCTTTTGCATTTTTTGCTCCGAATTTTCTTGTCTGCAAAACAGATGCAATGAGTGGAGGTGGAGCAGCCATCTTAGGACCATGACCTGAAAGCTACATTCTACGGAGGGCATGGTGAAAATTTAGAAGGATATTGCATCCCAAAGACATCATGGGGCCACTATATAAGCCCTGGACTACCTACCTCCAAATTTCATCATATGTGATAAAAATAAACCTGTTTGACTGAAGCCATTGGTTTGGGTGTTCCTGTTATTCAAAAGAGAACATAATCCAAGCTAATGGGGTTGTCTAAGTATATAATCTTAGAGATGGAATTGTAGGGTCTCAGAATATGTAAATTTTATATACTTTAGATTCCTATTATCAATTTGCTTTCCAGAAAGTTTGTGTCAGCACTAACTCTAACCAGCTCTGGGTGAGAATGTCCTTTAACCATCACCACCATTGCATATTATCAACCCCTAACCAATTCCAAAGGAATAAACGTATTTCATTGCTGCTTTCTTTTCTTTTGTTTACTGATGAATTCAAGCATGTTTTGATTTCAAGTATTTTCTTTTTCCATTTACTTATTTTTTGAAGTGATCATTTATGTATTCCCTTCACTTTCCCCTTCCATTTTTTTTTAAGTTTAAGGTACATCTGGGTTTTCAATATTGAGAATTATTAGAAGAAAAGAGAAGATAGTTACTAAGGTTGAATATGTACAGTAATTGTCTTGAATGTGATAGGTAGGCTAAGCTTGGTAAACTATCCCAAATGAATTCAGCAATCCTCACTGGAAATGCTGGGATACTTGTTACCAGAGGGAAAGTGCTCACAATGCCTGTGGGGGTCCTGTGCTGCTTACGACCCTTTCCAGGGAATGAGAAAGTTATCCTTTGGATTTAGAGATAAGGAACAGATCACTTCACTTTTTTAAAACTGTCTTATTCTTGAGGTTACAAATGCTTTTGCTCCCCTCCCATGCCTATCTTGAAATGTTTGTATTGTCCAGCAGAAAATGATTGGCCCCTTTTTTCCATCAGAAAAGACTGGAATAACCATGTGGCTTTTTCCTTTACCTTCTCAGGGTTCAGGGCAGCTTAATTAGCCAATGACAGAAAGTGCTTCTGGGTCCTTGGAGGATTAGAAGTTGAGTGGTCGTTCCCAGGACTTTAATCTAGCATCAATCTTGTTGAAGTTTTCTTGTAGTGAATTCTAGGAAAAGTATAAAGGATCATTTGTGTTACATAGATGAAGACAAAAAGCCTGTTGCATAATTCAAATCACAGAGTCAAATTACATTATTTCTTTTACTTTTTTCCAACAGTGTCTACAGTTAAGGTGATTTGGGCGAGTGTCCCAAACAAAAGAAACTCAAGTCCTCAAGCATTCCAGGGAACCCTAGTAGAATTGCCGTTACCATGAGTGTTGTGGGGTGGTTCCTGGGGTGATGCCTCCCCATCATTTATACAGCAATCATCACACTAACCACAAAGCACTTTTTCAACATTGGCCATTACTCTAGTGTACACATGAAGGGGCTAAAAGTTTTATCACTTCTCAACATCATCAACTTCAACTGAAAACCTACTCTTCATTCAGCATTAAACCATACTCCAAGGGGCACAGCAGTAAGCATGTAGCTTCTGAACCAGATGCAATTATCATTGTATTTTTTGGATCTGCTTCTTTTTTCCCATTCTCAGCCAGGCTCTAACAATCTCATACATGAATTACCGCAGCCCTCCCCACCCCATTGTTACCCCCTCCCACACCTTCCTCCCTGTCACCAGCTGCAGTAATAATCACCTTCCTCATTGTTTTCTTTAGTTTTATTTCTATAGTTCTATGCCATTCTCACTGGAGGCAGCACTCTGAAAACAAACAAACAAGCTTATCACAAGTAAACTAACTCCTAATGCAGAAATGTAAGGCCATCTGGTTTGCTTCATTTCTTTCTGGTTTCACCAAGCAATCCTCCTCCTCTCTTCCTAACAAATTCACTAAAGATCTACCTCCAAGAAACCTTTAGAAGTGAAGCCAGCCTAATGTATGTCATTTCAGAACTATTTATATGATTTCCCCGAGCCACATTGCTTTAGAATGCTTATACATCAGTCCCTTACATAACTCCCCTGCAGATTTTAAGAGTGATAATCTCCATCATCTCATTCACTCAGTCTCAATGTCTCTAAACCATCATTGATTCATCCTTCATCCTTGTCCTCAACATTTAAGTCTAGAATAACAAAAATCCAGTTTTCCATTTAAAGTTTTCATAGAGACCGCTAAGAGTGTAGCTCAATGCCCTACTGTTACAGAGGAGAAAGGCAAAGCCTAGAGAAATCACATTCTCACTGAAGGATGGAGGAGAGTGGTCATTAGAATGGAAATTTGTGGCTTCCAGAGCTGGCACTCTTTTCATTTTATCCTCATTGATTCCTGATTGACATCATGCTGACACCATTAAAGTGGTACTCAACTGTGGCTCTGCCTCTGATATGTCCTTCATCCCAGGGCATCCTATTGGTTCATACCAATTCTTTAAAAAATATATATGGCTTTGATTTGTGCCCTACAATAGCTATAGAAACAGGGAAAAAATAAGACTAAACTCAGAATTTTAGGTCTTATGCTACTCTTTTGTAATATATGTCTTATCTTTTGCTCCAGTCAAATTAGTGGATTTACCTTGAAATTTTGTACAACTTTGTTTTTTCACAGTTAGAATGCTTCCCTGGTTGTTTCTGATCACCCTCAAGCACTAGTGCAAAGCTTTTCCTTGAACACTTCACAAAAGCAACCTCTTCTACCATTAGTGCTCAGAGTACCTCTCACTAGGCACTCAATAAATTCTGCCTTGTAGCATAGATCTAAGCCTAACATATCTCCATAACTAGATTATAAAATTGTGTACAGCAAGGAGAACATTTTGTCCCTCCTTACAGTATCTTGTAAAGAGAAGACATGCAGTTAATATTCCTGAATGGTGGAATCCTGGATACTACCTTATTCTCACCTTTTGCAATTTTTTAAAATGTCTTGGAAGATTGAACAGACCTGTGTTACCTTTTCTCTGAGCACTTCATTTGAATATTTTCCTTGAGTCATATTTTCAGTTTTGTCTTCAGGAAATTACCTATTGTAAGGATCAAGCAACTCAGACCCATTAACCACTGTTGATGATGGTGATAATGACAATGATGACCAATAATAACTACATCATAAGGAACAAGAATTGAATGGGATAATCTCTCTTAAGCTCATAGTCCAGTAGCTGACATATAACCTAATGTTGAGTGTATAGCAGTGCATAGTATTTTATACATTTCCAAGACAGTTTTTTTTTTCTGACTTCTACTTCAACCTCCCACTAGAACCCAGAGATGGAAAAAGTTGTTCTTGTTTCCTCATAATTTATTCATTGAAGAAATTTAAGAGGTATTTTATTGTAAAAAGAAGCCACATGATAATAAACTTATGTCCTATCACCCACGTTCATTCTGTTAATCCAGCTCTAGGTAGAATTACCAAAAAGTTAAATACTATTTGCACAGTTTTGGGTTCTCACCCTCACACCCATTCCATCCACACCCAATCTCCAGCTCTTCCCATTCAGGGAGTGCAACTCACTCGATACACAATTTATCAAGAGTTTTGATGTTTCCAGAATTGTACCAGGCACCTTGGAAATAAATATGAATACACAAATGATTTCTGCCCACAAGGAGTTCACAGTAAGAAAAGCAGAGATGTAAACACAAACTCATGTTGCAATTTAGTGTAATAAATGCCACAAGAAGAATAAGGCCAAATTCCACCATGGCCAGAAAAGTGAAAAAACAATGAATTCCTTCTGAGGAATTTAGGAAAGGTTTCTTGGAGGAAATGACACTCAGCTAGGTTTTGAGGGTTGAGTAGGCATTCACGCATTGAACATAAAGGGGAAGGACACAAAGGAAGTGTTTTTTTTTTTTCAAAGATTTTATTTATTTATTCATTTATCCCCCCCTTGCCGCCCACGCTCGCCGGGTCAGCCAACCACGCCGTGCGGGCGGGGGCGGGGGCGGGGGCGGGGGCGGGCCCGCCCTCACCAGGAGGCCCCGGTAACCGAACTGGGGCCTCCCATATGGTAAACGGGAGCCCCACTGATCGAGCCACAGCTGCCTCTCAGGAAGTGCTTTTGTAAAGACACAAAATTATGATTAGGGAACTTTAAGTGGTGAGTATGTGGCTAGAATGTAGGATGCAAGTCAGGGACTCAGGGGCAGTTTACGCTGCCTGAAGAAGCAGGGTCCAAACGGTAAGCATAGAAGTTATGACTTTACCCTGTAGACAAGGAGTGCATTAAAATAGTTTAAGTGGAAGTAGCTGGATGATATTTGCATTATTTAAAAACTCCCCTGGCCATAAAATGAAAGATGGGTTTGAGGAAGCTGGACTTGGGATCGGAAGACCATTACATGGTGGGGACAAAAAAAAAAAGGGCCTGATCTGAGACAGAAGCAGTGGAAACATAGAAACACTCATAATTGGAGCTAAGGGGTGTTACATAACGGGCTATATACCTATCTGATGCATGCTTCTAAGCTGATAAAATACTTTGAGGTAGTGTAAACACTTGTAGCAAGGAAACTGCTTGAAAAATTAATTTGTTTGTTTTTTTCTTGTTATGGACATAAAGGTGTTTCCCCCTCTTCTGACCCAAGAATCCTTTGTGTTTTGAGGATGAGCTGCCTGGTTTAAAACTTCGTGTTTCTAGGACAGTTGGGAAGGGCCCAGACGACCCCTCCCCCTTTATTCAGGCATAGGTTTGGAAAGTTCTTGCTGTAATGGAAGCCCCCATTTCATGTGAGCTTGAACAAGGAGCAACGCAGTGGCAACCAGGAGGAACTGAAGAGAAAGAGCCATTTTTCTTTAACCAGGGCACCATGGCCTTGAATTGTACAACCTAAGTCAGAGAAAAGTGGTCTCCTACAGCTGACTGAGATGGGCAACTCTGATTGGAAACCAAATTCATGCCCCCCTTCTTTTTTTAGTGCAACCCATCATCAACCTTCCAATTGCTGGGTGCACGGAACGATAGATTTTATGAGCAGGACTTCTAAGTATATCCATAGATGACTTTTAATCATTATTTAATTCTTATTTCTGGCTTCTTAGCCCTTTGTACCTTTCTAAGTAATGATGCTCTCCTTTTGTTCTACCTTTCAGAAATTTTTGAGGACCAGGACTCAGTAGAGATTCTCTAGAGATCTCACCATTTACTTATTTATTCTTGGGCTTTTCCAGTGTCCTTCTGAGAAGTTCTGCCCGTAAGAATAGAAATGAAAGATAACATTGTATAGTAGATAAGCATGGGCTATGAGCTATCTATGTTTTAAACCTGCCTATGCCATTTATTAATTTATGAACTTGAATAAGTTATCTAATCGCTTTTGCCTGATTTCTTCATGGGAAAAAAATGGATTTAAAAATAGTTCTTTCTTAACTTTGACATTTTTATCAAAGATGTGAATAAATGCATAAGGATTAGTACCAAAAAAAAAAAAAAACACAAACAAAACAAAAAACAAAAAAACAACTAATTCTTCCTTCATAGGGCTTGCTGTCAAAAAGGAGATAATACTTGAAAAGTTCTTATTCTAACACCTGGTACCTGGTTGGTGGGAAATACAAGCAAGCTGTGATTACCAATGAAATTGCTCTGCCCCACCTTGGCAGAGGCCCACATACTATGTCCATCTTGGACACACTTCTCCCCATTGTGGAATTAATTCACCCACTTTTTGCACTATCACAACCAGAGAATGGATTCAGTGCACTACCAATGAAAATGTGGTGAGAATGGAGAGAACAAACCCAGAAATGTTTTTAGCTCCTGGATCTTGGGTATGCACAAAGAATTGATCTGATCTAGGGAGCAAAGAAGTCATTTTGAGAGCTAGTCCCAGAATCTATCAGAAACCGCTCAGAACTCTCAAAAGCATTCCAAAGCTGAGCAGAGATCCAAGGGATGTGTTTCTTAGCATTAGGGATTGGTTTCCTACGTTGTTTCTCAGAAGGGCTGTGTTTTGTTTGGAGTGTGTTTCCTTTTTTGTGGGCCAGGAGCTATGCCATAGATTTTCTAAGAAGCTAAGTGAATGCTCTTTCTGTCAATCTGAAATTGTTTGGTGGGTGAGTCTTTTTCCCACTTTGTTTCTTTTCTTCTTTATTAAAGCTGACAAACGGGGAAGAAAATGAAAACGAAAAGAACAAATTCAACATCACAGGATGCTAGGAAAATGGCTTCTATTAATAGCCTAGTACATTTTCAGACATGTAAACACCTCTGTTAATCGCTGCCCCTGCAGCAAGACCCTGGGGATTATTGAACTGCCCTGGAAAGCTGGCAACCATATATGGCAGAGCAATGAAAGGCTTGACAAGGCTAATTGTGTTCCAAGTTGTTTTCAGAAACAGTGGGAAATGAAGTCCGTGCCCTGCCTGTACCAAATGAACAGCAGAGGGCCACATGGGGGACTCTGTCCCTTCTCAAAGATTCAGAATCTTGGCACACATGAGAAAGTTTGATCATCACCAAGGATGACCTGGCCAAAGCACCTCTAATTGGGATAATGTAGCTGGCAATATGGTAACAGAAAGTCTTACTTTGAATGACAGCTTCACCACATATTGGCTATGCAATATCATACAAACCCTTTAACAAGCATAAGGCTCAGTTTATTCATTCTATAAACTGGAATAATTTTACCTACCTCTTAAGGTAAGTGTGAGAAGGAAATAAAAATAGTGTAAGTAGAAAAAGATAATCCAGACTCACTACAACATATTAGCCACAATTTCTGTTATATAACCAAGTTTCTAGACCTGGGAAAAAACAGTAAAATCTGACTTTTATAATCAATAAAATAAGTGGTCAATACACTAGATCCCTGAGATGACTCAGATGTTGAATTTAACAGAGAAGGACTTTAAAATAACTATTATAAATATGTTTAAAATTAAGGAAAAGTGTGGATATAATAAGTGAACAACTGGAGATTTTCAGCAGAGAAATAGAAAGTATAAAATACTGAAAAATGGTGTGAATATTCTCGCTGTTCTGATTTTGTCATAATCGGGGTAGGCTAAACATTTGCTATATTAGAAACTATGCATGTGTCCTCAGACCTAGTTTTTCTCCCTAGGCCTGGTGTTTAGAATGCTGGTGATAAACTAAGCCTGGTTTATTATATGACCATCCTGCACGTGAAAAGAATAACTTTGGGTATCTTTGGTCAATCTTAAGAGATATAGCAGGGGGAAGGATGTAGCTTGGTGGATGGGTGTCTGTCTCCCATATGGAGGGACCTGGGTTCGATCCCCGGGACCTCCTGGTAAAAAGGAAAAAAAGAAAAATATAGAACGCGCATGGGCCACCAGGCCCTGTGTACAGGTGCGCCGTCAGGCACCGTGAGCCATGCAGCAAGATGATGACGTAACAGGAGAGGGACACAAGGGAGAGCCAAGACAAGACGCACCGAAAAACCAGGAACTAAGGTGGCACAGGCAGTAGGATGCCTCTCTCCCACATTGGAGATGCCGATGATCGAATCCCGTTGAAGACAGGAGGAGAAGGATGAAAAGAGAGGGCAGGAAACAGACACAGTAAGTTGCCCAGTGAATGGACACAGAAACAACAAAAATGGGAGGGGGTTAAAAATAGATAAAAGTAAATAAATAAATAAATCCTTAAAAAATGTATAGGGAGGAAGATACGGACTATAGTTAGTAGTAATACTTTGACGATGCTCTTTCATTGATTTGTTAACAAATGTTTCACAACAACGCAGGGTGTTTGTGGGGGGGTGAAGTTGGGAGCCCTGTATGATGTTATGCATATTTGTTTTATAAGTTCACGATGTTTACTGAACACTTGTAGTTTATGTATGTTCATGCATGAATGATATACTTCAATAAAAATTTTAAAAATTGAAAAATAATAAAAAATACTGAAAAATGCAATATTGAAAAAAATCCATGGATAGACTGAACAATACACCAGATACTACAGAAGAAAGGTAAATAGAGTTGAAGGCAAATTGATGAAAATTATCCATTCTGAAAAAAATAGAAATATATATTTTAAACAAATAGAGTTTTACTGTCTTATAGGACAATATCATGTAGTCTACCATACATGGAATTAAGAGTACCAGAACAAGAAGAGAGTAAGATCAGGGTAGAAAAAATATATTTGAAGGAATAATGGCCAAATATTTCTTAAATTTTGGTGGAAAATATCAACCTATAGATTTAAAAAGCTCATGAATCCCAAACAGTATAAATACAAAACTCACACCTTGACACATCACAGGCACACTGCTGAAGAAAAGAGGCCAGAAGACAATGGGGTGACCATGTAAAGTGCTAGAAGGAAAAAAATGTTAACCTGGAATTCTGTATCCAGTGAAAATATCTTTCAAAAATTAGATGTTTCAGATAAACAAAAGCTGAGAGAATACATCACCATCAGACTTGCTCTCCAAGGAAGTATTTCAGGCTGAAGCAAAGTTAGACCAGGAAACTAATATCTTCAAGGAGTAAGGAACTCCAAAAATGTTCCTACAGCTTTTCTTCTCAGGAGAGCTACATGACGCTAAATATTACAACATTTTCTTGATTTCCTGGAATTAATTTTCCTCAAAAGGCAAGGAAAATTGATACTCTTCTCTTATGTAAATTAATTAACATCCAAACAATAGGAGGCCTGTGCTGTAATGTTGCCCAGCATGAATATGTGATAGTCCCCGACCCAAATTTTAATGCAAAGCATTCACCACCTTTTGATACTGTCCAGAAAGAAAGGTTAGCTTACTTCATTAGTACAGTGGCCAGGACATCCAATGAGGAAGAGAAAAATTTACTTCTGCATCACAGGCTAAATAAATATTCTGTGGATATTGATTCCACCATTCCCCCAGTGGAGGAAAAAATGTATGGCACATCATTTTAAGAAAAAAAAAAAATCTTCTGTACACCTCTTCTATGCAGAAGGAAGTTGCTCAAATCACCCAGGAGTGGCATGCCCTGGCATGACAAAATATCTCTATAGCAACTGAGGAGTTAGAAAGAATATCGCTTAAATGATGGAGAAAAATAGCTAGTTGTGCATTTATGTGAATATCTTTAAAATTCACCATTGGAAATCTTAATAACAAGGACACTGCAAGAGTCTCTGTGAGGACATCATATTTCAAACTGAAGAGTGCGCTTATTGTTAAAGGAAGCAGGGATCTCTTTGAATTAGGGAGAAGTCCTTTAAAAAATTAAGAACGATGATGTAAGTGAAAGAACCAACACCTGATGCACATACTCTATGACTAATGTGACTATTGATTGAATAAGCCCTCAGGACCAGCTTCTTGTGAAGTACTCTAGAATTGTCCTCCTAGAAAAAAAATAAAAACCAAAAAGTATCTCCCTACCCAAAATACATATTTAGGAAGAAAATTACCATTGGGTGGAGACATGCATCTAATGTTCACTGCTTGCCTCTGAGGAAGCAGGTCAATAATTTTGGTAAGAAAGATTACGATGAGGACACCATCATTGGAGTGAAACTGTGGTCCACCAGCCTTGAAGATCTACCCTTGGGGGATATACCCTTATCCAGATGGAGTAGGGTTTGACGGGGATTCAGTTTCCTACAGCCATATACTAGCACTAAAAAAGTAAGGAGGATATTTCATTCACTCACTGATTCATTCATTAAATATTTATTTTGTGTCTAATATATGCCAAAAGAGCTCAAAGCTTCAGGGATATAGCAGTGAACAAGGCACCGTCCCTGTGACAATGGGGAGACAGACAAGTACCCTCAAAGTTGCAACACAATGCTTAGTGTGGGGTACCATTCAGACGGCAGAGTGTTATGTGAGTAACTGGAAAGGGTCCTAGGCCAACCTAGGTGTGGGAGTGGTCAGGAAAAGGCTTTGCAGATAAAGTGACTCCTCACTGGAGACTTGAAGGATGTATAAGAATAAACCAAGAGAGGAAAGACATTGTTCTTTCCATCAGTTTACTCCATGGGTAAAATCAAGGTATAGAAGTAGTTTCTTTTTTTAAAGACCATACATAGTGTATTTGCTGTTTTTCCTTCCAAATGATGCAACAAGTTTAGCATTTGTACTTTCTGGATGCACCAGGGGAAAGATTTGTGGCAGCTCTCAATGCTGAAGCTTATATGCATAAGATTTTATGAATACAGAGTTAAAAATCACAGTTTCCCAGAGATCCCTAATTACATGGAAAAAATAAACATTTTAAATTTAATTTTCGTACAAGAAATAAAGATATGATATTGGTTATAAAGACATCTGTTTAAAAAATTACTTTTTCAGGTATTTGAAATGACCAACAATGGCACTGGTGTATTAATATTTCAAGCTTCAATTAGGAAATTACATTACTATTGTTCTCAGTACATTATTCCTGACTTGTTTCTGAACATTGTTTTTAAAAGTCACTTCAATTGTCATAACTCACAAAATTGTGCAGGACAGAGTGTAAACTATAATGTAAACTATAATCCACATTTAGTGGCAATGCTCCAATATGTGTTCATCAATTGTAACAAATGTACCACACTAATGAAGGATGTTGTTAATGTGGGAAAGTATTGGAGGGGAAGGGAGTGGGGCACATGGGAATCCCCTATATTTTTTATGTAACATTTATGTAATCTAAAGCATTAAAAAAATAAAAATAAAGTATTTAAAAAAAAATGTCACTTCAAAAACACAGCAGAGGGGATGGATGTGGCTCAAATGGTTGGGCGTCCGTCTGCCATATGGAGGGACCTGAGTTCAATCCCCGGAACCTCCCGGTAAAATAAAAAATATATATATATATAGAAGGAGTGTGGGCTGCCAGGCTCTGTGTGCCAGTGAGCCCCCAGGCCCCGGGAGCCATGCAGCAAGAGTCAAGACGAGACGCTCTGAAAGCTCCAAAAACCAGGAACCGAGGTGGCACAGGTGGCAGGACACCTCTCTCCTACATCGGAGGTCTCCAGGATCGAAGACTGGAGGAGGAGGATGAGAAGAGATGGCAGGAAACAGACACACAGAATTGCCCAGCGAATGGACACAAAACAGCAAATGGGGAAGGGGGTGTTTAAAATGGATAAAGTAAATAAATAAATCTTAAAAAAAAAAAAAAAAAACGCAACAGAACTTAGAGAGTTACCAATTATGTTAGTTAACCAATTATGGTGAAAATCATGCTTTACCTAAACTCCTAATGATTTTAGATCTATTTTAAGTATCACCTCCTCCATGATCCTTCTCAAGGCCCCTCAGGCTGTTTCTTGGCTCTCTATTTTTCTCTAGCACCTTTCATGTTTTTTCAACTAGATGATGGACCTGGTCCTATGTATCCTTTATTCTCAGCACATATGGCTCATAGTGTGTGGTCAATAAATGTTTGTTGAATAAATGAATGAATGAATGATGAGTGAATGAATTAGTTTCATTTAGATACATCTCTACTTGCAAGATTTGCACCCTAATTTCAATAAGGTCACATAGTTTAATGATTAGGGCCATAAAAGTGGTCCAAACTCCAATCCTTTCCTGAGCAAACACAAGAAACCCCACAACAAAAATGGCCATCAAGAGCCCCTCTGTAGACTCAGAAGAGAGAGAAAGAATTTTCTATTTCTACAAATAGAAATGGCTACACAACAGGGACTCCAATCTTTCTTTCCAAAACATCATTTATAAGAGCCTCACAATAACTGACATCCCATAGTACACCAATTTGCCAACACCCAGAAAATCATCAATGATTTTAGACTATTAGATTTCCTTAAAAAAAATAATTACAGAGACAGAGAGACAGGAGAACTCTCTAAATTGTTCCTAATAGAAACTGTTTTCTGGCATCCTTAATTTGTCTATCACATACTTAGATATCTTTCATTTTTGGTCTTTCAGGGTGGTGGAAATGCCTGCATTTGCTTCATTACATCAAGTTAAACCCTAAACTATGCTTAGCAGCCATGCTATAGTTAAAATACCTTTGGATCTAGTATAAGAAGGTCAGGTTTGTCATCTCACCTCTGCACTTACTACCCATGTGGCATTGGACTAAGCACTTACCTTTGTCTCAGATTGCTTGTAAGTTAATTGGGGGCTATATGTACCTTATTGTACACATTTGATCAGCTGAAGTATTTAAAAGTGCCAAATATAACAGTAGGAATTTATCAGTGTCTCAATACCTACCTATCACAACTGACTCTGAATTTTCCAATTTAATTTCCCATGTGACCATCTACTTAAAGCCCTGAGTACTGACCAAGTCATGGGTAATCACTGAAGGCAGAGACTCTAAGCATAAGAGCTGGAGTGAGATCAGGGAAACTGTAAACAGTGAAAAAGAAATGGTATTGAGAACAGAGGCCTCAGGGACCCAGAACCACTTGGTGATGGAGGAAATTTGGAGGGGGTTTCAGTGTCAGAAGCAGAGTCTCCGAAAAGCAGAGGAGGTGCTCAACTAGTGGGTGAGACGCAAGGGCAGTAGTACTCAAAATCCCACTCAGTGCTCGGCTGTGGCCTGAAAGTTCATTTCCAGTGTTTCTACAAGTTATCTTAAGAATTCAACTCTGTTAACATGCAAAATCTCCAAAAAGAGCAATGCTTCCAAATGCCACATCTTAGTCATAATGCAGTTGCAAAAATATATATTTTCAAAGTGGGAAGCGAGAGAAGACAGCATGTAGACCCAGGAAGGGAGTAGGTAGGAAACAGGAAGGTGAGAGCGGGGGATTCAAAAGATGAATTTTGTCCTCTTCAACATTTTTCCTAAGATTAGCTTGCATGTGTGGGTTGAACTTCCAGTCTGTGTATGGATAACATTATACACACACCTACTCCTTCTCTCCAATATTTTGGGCTTCATATCATGCCTCACCCACTTTTCCATTATATTCGTACCTCAAAATGGAGATAGTAATAAAGATGAGAATTACATTATGTAAAAATAATGAATGCCCCCAGAATATCTCAAAACGCCCAAGCTATTACAAAGCACCAAAATCCTCAATAAAGAAAACTACTAATAACTTTATATTCTTGACAAGTAACACTAGTATTACATGATTTGGTTCCTGTCCCAATAAGTAGACAAAGGATATAAGCAGAATATTCACAAAAGAGATAATACAATGGCTAACAAACATATAAAAATGTTTAGCTGCACAGCACATTAAAACAAAGAGGTAAGTATCAACTTCCACCGATCATTTCAGAAAATTTGAGAGAGAAAGAGATTACCCACTGTTGGAAAAACCATACATATTTGCATACATCTGAAGATTGCAGCCCTTTTTGAAAAGCAATTTGCCAATGTATAGCAAGTCTTAAAAACAGTCATACAAAATTTCACCCCTTAATTCTGCTCCTGGGAATCTCTCCTAAAAAATAACCCAAAATTTAGAAAAGGTATACATAAAGATTTCTATTACAGAATGGTTCATAAAAATGAAAATTTTAAAAGTCTGTGCCAAATGTGTAGTAAAGATTTAACCTTGCCCCAAAAGTTATGGACTATAGTTAACAGTAATATTTTAATATTCTTTCATCAAGTGTAACAAAGGTAGCACACTAATGCAAAGTGTCAACAATAGGGGGTATACGGGACACAAAGTACTACATATTGTCTGATTCCATTTATATAAAATATAAATATAAATAAATTCATAGAGATGGAATTAGATTAGTGGTTCCGTAAGGCTGGGGAAGGATACAGGGATTGAGAGGTGATTGCTAAGGAGTATGGAGCTTTCTTTTTGGAGTAATGAAAATGTTCTAAAATTGTGGTGATGAATGCACAACTCTGTGATTATACGAAAAGGCATGGATTTGATTGTACACTTTGGATGGACTGTATGATGTGTGAATATATCTTAATAAAATTGCTTTAAAAAGGAAAAAAAAAAGAGTAGTCTTGGCCCTCAGCTTTTGGGAGACATTGTCAAGCCCTTGTAATGCCATGCCTGATAGGAGTGCCTTTGTTTACCTGAAGGCCTTGGGTCAGATAGTGACAATGTAATTTAGAGTGGGAGCTTTGAGCCACACCAACCAGGTGACCCAGGGAGGGGGCTTTGGGTCCCCTGGTATCAGCAGTGCCCTTTAACAGTTTCCTTAAAGGATAACATCTTTCAAAACTAGAGTACAGTATCACAACCAAGAAAGTGATGTTGATACAGTCCACCTATCTTATTCAGATTTCTCCAGCTTTCCTTGTACACATATGTGTGTATGTGTGTGTATTAAGTTCTGCACAATTTTATCACATGTATAGGTTCTTGCACCCACTACCACGGACCAGGCACAGACAGTCCCATCCCACAAGGATCCTCCATGTTGCCCTTTGGCTACCTTGTTTTTAACTATCCAACTGCAGGTCATACAACCTTTCACCAGCTAACTTGTCCTCTCACCTCCACCATTCATATTTTACATGTTAGGCATTCTAGTTTTATAGTTGGAGCTTGTCAAATAACTAAGGCCCGGTATCTAACATCCTAAAACACTGAAATTTCTACTAAAGGAAAAATCAATCTAGACAGGGTCAGCTTTCCTTCCACTGCTGTAAACCACGCACAGTGGAATATATCCTGAATTTATGATTACATTCCTATATGTGCCATCTGGTTAGACTGGAAGACAGAGCTCTGGTTCAGGATGTCCTCCTGATTAAAGAAACTGGAAGAATTTTTTCACATCCATTTTTCCCAGGCTCAGTTTTTAAAATTATCTACAGTAGAATAAACAGCCATTGCAACACTCTGAAGAGAGCTCACTTAGGAGTCAATTTATTCATGTTTCAGAGTTAGTATTTCCTGATATGCAAATAGAGTTCTCTAGAAAGAAAGAGAAACTAAATCCTCAGGCTTTCTCAAAGTGTCCAACAACTTTAGACAATGAGCATGTGGCCATGGAAACTGGTGGTGAGCAAGGAAGTGTTTGGACATAACTCACTGGCAAAATTACATGAACTACCAACAAATTTCAGGTGTAAGGCCCCCTGGACTCAAGAGCCCTAGGAAAAACGTAGCCAAAGTACAACGTTGTTTGGGAAATCATTAAGCCAGGACCCAGGATGTCATAGTTCACCCTAACCTCGAGTGGGCCAGAGAGGGATACACAGCATTAGAAAGCTATCTTCATTATCAGAGGTGGCTTGGCCCTGCCAGTGCTGGAGTTTCTGACTTCTACTATAAATCCACCGTCCACAGGTCAGATCTGAGTCACTCAATTCAACCAATGTAGACCATGAATGATGCAATGAACACACAGCTGTAGGGAAAATGTAGAACAGGGGCAATTTCAAGAAACAGCCGCACAAATAAAATGTGGCAGGCAGTTTAGCAGTCTTTAATATAATTAGGCTAATCAGCATTTTTAAAAACAAAATAAAAATAATTGTTAGGAATATAAGTACAACATCTGAAGCTCTCAAGAAGGGATTACCTCCCATGAGGGAGAGCTTCCCAAGGCTGCTAGAAAATGCCCTGGCGTTAGAAGCTCAGGGGATTTCTCTGTGACTCCTCTGTCCGCATCTATGCGACAGAGTATCACAGTGGTGTGTTTAAGTTCGTTCTGAGAATTACAGGTTCTGACTAAATCAGAAAAGTCATTCAAGTTTAACTGTCAAGTAAGCAAGTCTATTCCTCACATCTAGAGCTCTAATTTACAGAGAAAAAAGCAGTGATATTCAGAATGATGCAGAGAATAGCAAGCCCTGCAGGCATTTTCAGGCTGAATGAAGGCCTGAATGGAAACTTCTGATGAGTTCCTAAGGTTCTCCACCCCTGACCCCACAGAGCCTGACCACAAGAAGATAGTGTGGCAAGAGACAGGCTATTCACAGGCTGTTATACCTTTAAATGTTAAGTTAATAAAATGTGAAAATATTCCCTTTAACCTCTGCTTTCCCCATCCCCCTTCTCTCACCAAAATGCCACTAGAATTCTTTGTGTGTGTGTGTGTGTGTGTATGTGTGTGTGTGGTTGCAAAGACTCCAAATTTGCAGCCGCACGTCTAGAATTGGCCTAACTACGTGACCACTTCCAATACCTAGGCTTCTTTGTATCTCAGACTTTCCTTTAGGAAACCTGGAGGGAGAGTATCAAAAGGTATATCAAGCAATTAATTTTGGGTAAAGAACAGATAAAATCAGAACAAAACACCTGCAGAATTTGATATTGGAACTGAAGGGATCCTCTTCCTCTCCCTCCCCACTGTCCCCACAACCAAGCATTTAGGTATACTGAAACGGCCTTGACATGGCGTGTTTTATAAATGTTTCTTTCCTTATCCTTGGCCCCCACAGTGCTCTGTGAGTTCCTTTAGGGCAGGATTTTGGTCTTGAATATTTTTCCCTCTCTAGCAGGGAAAACATCTCAGGCTATGTAGTAGGCTTACAACAAAAAACACTAAATTTAGAATTAAGTAAACTCTTAAAGAGACAAAATCAGTTTTCCTTTAATAAAAATAGATGTTGTTGGCCAAAGTAATGGCAAATCCAATCCAAGTGAGATTCTTTTCTAACTTCAAACCATCATAGAATAGAGTCTAATATATTATTACTACAATAGATAATTATTAGATTCTTACTATAAGTACTGTGGAGGAAACCAACAAAAAATAAGAAAAATCCTTGCTTTCAAAGTTTGAAGAATAAGAGGGGAGATAAAATATATACATGGATATTTATGGTCCATATAAAACTTCAAAATCAATAAGCAGACAGCTACCTAAATGGAATGTTCCCAAAGCTTGTGAGCATGCATGACAACCATCACCATATCTACAAAACGGGTGGAGGGATAAGTAATCAAAATCAGGTTCATTTTATCTTTTCCATTCTTTCTACCAAATGAGAAAGACTGAAATTCTAGTGTTAAAATTTCAATCCTTAAATTAAGAAAATTAGGCTTTAATATATGTAGAATTCAACACTGGGGACATTGTTAGACTACCACCCAGTATCTCCTTCCCACTTTCCCACCTCCTTCTTCTTAAGGATGTTACACAGATTCTCATCCCATTTACCATCGCTGCTCCATGGAACCCATGGACTTTGGAGGAAGCTGACTCAATCCCAAATGCCTGAGGGTGCCTGGATTAGCACCTTTCTTGCCCCTGACTATTGAGTCTGGTCATTTGACTTCAGTAGTCTATCAGGGTAACTCTCAAGAGTGTTGCTTGGAACTCCAGGACAGAAACGCCTCTCTATCTGCTGATTGTTCTTGCATCCTTCCTTTGAGATCAAGGACATCCATCTTTCAAATGAAGTACAACCTTAGAAGGCAAGGCTGGACCAAAGTTGACCCTTGAAAGTATAATCTAGCCTCTAAAAAAACCAACTCTGAAATTTGATCTACTTCTGGACTTCTGGCTACAAGAGATAAAAAAAATAAATAAATAAAAAATCACCTTTACTGCATACCACTTTGATTTGGATGATCTGTGATTTGCAAATATAAGAAGTCCTATGTGATATGCAAACCATAGGAGGAAAGTCCCAAGAGATTTGAATCATCTCTTGTGATTTCTTTTGCAACCAGTCTTTTGATGAGGATAGATACTGACAGGTCTCAACTTGAAACTTCTTTCAGTAAAGAGTAGAAAGGACTAGAAATTCAAAAAAGAATTTAAAGGTTTGACATGTACTATTGACCTTGAAAGGACATTTATTCATTTTGAGCCACAGATTCTCCACCTGCAACACAGGAACAATGATATGTACTCATGAGGTACAGATCCAAGAATGACCTTAGTGGCTTGTGTAAAGTATTAGGTATAAGGTAGATATTAACATTTCAACCTGGGCTCAATATACACTTAATAAGTGATATAATGGAAAATAAAGCCATCTTTTCCATTTACATGTTATTAAATTACTGGAATATTTGGCAGAGAATAACTAACATTGCAAAACTTCCATTATAAGCTAGAGCTTTGGTCAGTGGCAGGAATTTATTTTCACAGCTCTCAAAGCATAGTTATAAGGTGCTAGACCTATCATGAAAACAATCTTCAGTAGGGTGAATTTCCTCTCTTTTTATTTTTTAAATCTCAAATAAAATTTTAAAAACTATATTTCAAAGCTACAACTACATTATTCAATCCAACATCTAAGTAATACGTTTTCATCTGGTGAACATTTTCCGACATAGCGACCATAGGGTCCATGGAGAAGTATTTAAAAGATGAAAGATGTTCTGACTTTGTATTTTTACATACTTAGTATTCAACATCTCTTGTCCTCAATAGTTAGTATTATTTTGTCACTGATGCCAAATGTTTAACTCAGAAAGATAAGATTCGAGACAATAATAAGAGCTGCTTTGTTTCTCCTACACGTGAACATTTATTCTTTGCTTCAAAGGGAATTACAACATATACGAAAAGGGAAGAATGCATTCCCTGGTGTCCCAAGTAAGATTACTTGTAACTAAATCACAAAGACATTAAAGTAATAAATCTTCCTTTGTGTGGAAACCAAACCAATCACATAGTTGAGATCCCAAGGGAAAGCAGGGTGGGGTAGAGGGGAGGAAAGAAGGAAAAAAGAGGAGGTTTGATGGAGGGCATTAATTTTTTTCCTTCACAAAAAAAGCCATAAAACTGCTGTTTCCCACATTGCTCATTCATTGCTGACCATTAAATTCTATTGCAAAAGTGTGTCCCTTGGGTGAATCTGCCACAAAACTAAAAATTGTGTGGCTAAGATAATGCAAATTCTGAAAGATACTAGATAAAATGAGATCTTAAAAATATTGGTGACAGCCTCCCTCCAAAATGAAAAAGAGAGAGAGAATAAAGAATTTCAATTATTTCACTTATAGTTTATATCTTTTTTTAAAGCCAAATTTTCTACTTTCCAGTATTATCAGAAAGAAAAAAAACGTATATAATAGAAACCTACCCACTGTACATCTTTCCAGAAAAAGACAGGAAATAAATAGAGATCGAAAAATTCAATAGTCTAATGCCAAACATTAACCGAAATAGGAATCGTACCAACATTAAAATAAAATTAACCCAACACGAAAAAAAACTATCTGTCCTGGAATGAATGTCAGGCTCACTCCAAGCATACTTACAACATGTTTTAACAGATCAAAGCATCAGGAAACAGTATATTCACCTCAGTGCCAGGGCCAGCCTGCCTGAATGATCTTGCCCAGTTGTCAGATACCTGAGAACCAAGCTTCCCAAGCATATGCAAGAAGATAGCTCCAAGATGAGGAGAGTACCACCCCATACTAAATGGTTAGTCAGAGGAAATGGCCATCTAATAATAAGACCAATATTGAATGTTTCCAGTAATGGTTACATTCTCCATAAAGACCCAATGTTAGACAAAGTCACCTAAAGCCTCTCACTGTCCATACCTTTATTGGGTAATTCCAGGCATCCAGGAGAACTATTCCTGTCAAGTATGAATTCTAGACAATACTCCTTTAATTTTATCCCTGTCCAGAATGCATCCACCTACTGTTCATTTGTTGCAAACTCAGTTTGATGTTAAACAAAATGAAACTTAACCACATAGGCAATCTATTGCTTACCTCAAGGATATTCTAAAGCCAACAATGTTCTTTAATAATTATCTACTTTCTTTATTCTTTATTTCCTTATTCTTATTACACAAAGAGAAATTAGCTTTCTAAGAGTTATGTTCTGCTATGTTAAAGAAGAGCTTCTCTAGAGTTTTTAAAATGTGAGGGAAAAGAAAAACTAAAGTGTGAGAATCATCTGGTATTCAATATTAAAAGATGTTAGACCTTGTTTTAAAACAGTGAGGTACTCCAGTTTTGTGATTTCAAGTCAAATCATTTGACATTGGCACTTTGGGGGTATTAATATTCACAACATGCCAAGAACTTTGATACATGGTGTCCCTTGACTGCTCTTATGGGAGCAGATTTTTTTTTTCTATCTATATTCATTCACATGTAAGCTAGCTATATATTTAAGGCCACAATAAAATACCTCAGAGCCTTGAAACATGAACCATATTCATCAGAGGTTTCTAGGGATTGAATTTAAATCAAATACTGTATTAACAGTGGCAGAATTACATTTCAAACTCTTCTCCCATCAAGCTTTATTTTTACAAAGTCAAGCTCAAATATTTACCATATTTTTATAAAGTTCAAAGAATCTTAAGTAGAAACAGCCTTCAAGTAAACAGCTTTACTTTATTTATTTCACTCAATTTCATTACAAAACTCTGATTCAAGCCAGGGGATATTAGTATTGTTCAATTAACTGTTTTTGAGGCGGCCAAGAAGGCGTTAGTGTAGCAGGGCGCACACTGCAAGCTCCCAGAGCAAGGCGGATTGGGGACGGGGTCCTGCCCGGGGGTCTGTGCTGTGCACGCGTGGAGTGAGAAGCTTGGGACATCTATCTGCGCGGATCGGCGGCGTGGACCGAACGGTGGAGATTCGTGAGTTTTGAGGCTGCCGGTGGAGGTTGGCACAGGCGGCTGAGCCCCGCGGTTAGGGAAAAAAAAAATAAAA
>JAKSZT010054335.1:31790197-31800310 GCA_026826555.1 Tolypeutes matacus | reverse complement strand
CCAAGTGCCAACTGGCAACACAACTGGAAAAAGACCTTGAATAAAAGGGGGAAATGGTAAAGACAAATGAGTTCAAGTGGCTAAGAGACTTCAAAGAGAGTCGGGAGGTCATCCCAGAGGTAACTCTTATGCACACCTCAGTAGGAGCTCATAGAACATCTAAGCGCGTATCACCCCACTCAGTGGGGTTCCTGAGAGCTCCAGAGACACCCTGGTCCTATATAAGGGGGGATAGCCCCAGAGACTGATGCCTTATCAGTGGGTTCTATTTTGGAATCTGTGCTCCTGAGAGTGACAGAATTAGACTCAAATAAGTCCTCCCTGCACATGGTTCACCAGTCCCTTCTATTCAAACCTATATGCGATGCTGGAGTTTTTAGGTATACTTCCAGAGACTGGAGCCTCCCGCCTACCAATGTGCCAGGTGTGCATGAAATCTAGGTGGAGCTGCAACTCCTACCCTACAGCTCAATGGACTCATCCAAGTCACCTGGTGATGAGACAACGATGGGAAATGGCCATCCCAGGGAATGGAGAGGGCCTGCATCTGCAGGCAGGATCATCACCATATCCATGGGATATAAGCCCTCTCTCACTTGGAGTTGGAGTGGACATCACCATCCCAGTCCCCTCAGGATTGGGGGAAGAACTATGGACTAGAGTGGACTTGATGGTATTCTCTTGTTCACATATGGTAATTCTAGCAATGCAAGAAATTATAACAATGAGGTGGAGCCAGTGGCCACTTGACACTTTTGGGGTAGGGAGGGGACGAGCAGTTGAAATACAGTGGCTTCTTTGGGAGTTAGAGGTTGTCCTGAGTACTGTTGTAGCAACGGATGTAGGCCATTTTAAATCAGCACACACCACTCAGAACTGAGTGGGAGAGAGTGTGGTCTACAGTGTGAACTGTGGTCTATGGTTGGTGGCAAGGCTCCAGGATGTGTAAGTTCATTGAGGTTGGTGGGCCACACTGTGGGAGATGTTTGTGTGGAAGGTGATGGGAGGTGTGGGAGGTGGGCAACATGGGAATCCCAGTGGGTTCCGTGTAAAATTTTGGGTAATCTAAGCACCTCTTAAAATATATGTATATATATATATAAACAACATTTTTGTAAGCAAATACACATATATGCATATATATTTATATATCATTTTGCAAATGTTTGTACGTATTGTGAGAATTTTGATTTTTAACCCATAATAATAATAAAAAAAAATTAAGTGTTTTTAAATTAAATTCCATTTAAATTAAATTTTACAGTGCCCTAAAGATAAGATAACCATACATCCCAGGTTGTGTTATTTTCCAGGAATTCATTGGGTTTAGCATTTTGGCACCCTCAAAGTATACTGCTTTGAAGATAACTTACATGGTCACTCTAGAATTTCCACTCCATTAGCAATTTGAAATTAAACACAAAGTTTGGAATACAGTAAAAAACAATAGGAAAATAAGTTGCGCATACAGAAATTCACATAATAGAGAAATAATTGATAAATGCCCAGAGTCTGTCCTGTGAGCACAGGAATAGAGAGAGAAGAAGCCAAAAAATGGATTATCTTCACAGCAGACAGCTGTGAGAGCTGTAGCATAGTGTTACATGGTTGAGCAATAGGCTATAACTAACTGTGATTAATTTTGATCTAATATGGGTCATGCCAAACCAAGATGATCAATTTGCCACCCAATTGTTCCATATATAGAAGATTCCAAAAAACACGTAGTTAAAGCAGGACTAGCAGAGCTGTGGCCCCTCTGGGTCTAACCATATGTCCCTTGCCTAGGTTTTCCTGATTCAGGAAAATATCACGAAGCCACAGAAGCTTCTAGGCACACAGACTATTCAGGTAATTGAATAAAAAGTATAATGTCCTGCTCAAAATTATTTGGAGAGTATATATGAAAATTGCTACCTAAGTAGACCTGAAATATCTATATTGAACCTTTTTCAAATGTAGACTCAGAATTATTTTTCTAAATAATATATAAATAAAATTGACAGAGGTTGAATTTTTAAATCACGTTTATCCCCATGTGCACACACACTGTTCTAAAAGAGTACAAATCTCTAAAAATTTATTTATAGTCTTAAAGGAAATTATAATGGTCTTAAAAATAATTTGAAGGGATATAGGCACACCAACATTCACAGTGGCAATATTTACAATTGCCAAAAAATACAAACAACCCATGTGTCCATCAACAGACGAATGGATAACAGAATGTGGTATATGTATATGATGAAATATTATTCAGCTTTAAGAAAGAATGAAATAGCAATGCATGAGACAACATGGATGAACCTTGAACACCTTATGTTTAGTGAAATAAGACAGACACAAAAGGACAAATATTTCATGATCTCCTTGATATGAACTAAGTATAATGAGCAGACTCATGGAGGTAGAGTCAGGAAGATAGGTCACCAGGAGAGAGAATGTGAGTAGAGAATGATGACCCGATTCTTAATTTGTGCAGAATCTACAATTAGTTTGATTGCAATGGTTTGGAAATGGATAGAGGTGATGGTGGCATAGCAACATAAGTGTAATTAATAGCACTGAAGTGTGGGGTGAACATGGTTGAAAGGGGAAGGCTTGGGCCTTCCAGGTTGCTAGAAGGAAAGCTAGAGGATAAAATGGGGGACTGTATAACACAGTGAACTCTGTATTCACTTATACAAATATAAGACTGTTCCTTCAGCATCTATAACAAGGGTACTTCACTAATATAGGGTGTTGATAATTGGATGGCATATAGGGAAAAAATGTACCTAAAGCATACTTCTATGGGATGTAAATGTATCCTTGTTGCCATAGGTATGTTTTCTGTATTAATAGAGACCCATACAGTAGCAAACAGAACAATAACCTTCCATCCTAAAGAAATCCTGCTACTTTCCCAAATAAGATGACAAAAATCTCTGGAATATATAAGCTGTGCCTAATAAAAGGAAACAGGCCAATACAACAAGCCCCCAATCTTAATGTTTATACTTATGAACCTGATTCCTATAAAAATTAAACTAAGTCTAATTAGAATTAATGCATAAGGATGACTCAAATGTGGCCTCTAAGCCAAACTCTGCAAATAAACTCACTGCTTCCCCCCTCCCCCGCCGGATGTGGGACCTAACTTCCGGGGGCCTCCCTGGCACCAAGGAATTATTACCAAGCAGTAATCAGCAATGCATTTGGAAAAAGACCTTGACCAAAAGGGGAAATATTAAATAAAACAGAGCTTTTATGGCTAAAAGAGTTCAAAGTAAGTCAGGAGGTCATTCTGGAGTTTATACATAGGTAAGTCTCAGGCAGATTTTCACAAATTTCCACAGTAAACAAAGCCTCAAACAAAAGCACTCCTGAGGGCTCTAGGGATGTCTGGATACCACAGGCAAGGCACACGGCCTCATGAAATCAACACCCCCTCGGTGGGTCCTATTTGGGAATATATGAAAATCGATTTCTCCAATAAAAAATGGTTATACTCATTTATAATTCCCTTAAGCATAATTCTTCAAAAACTTTTTTTTTTTAACCTATAATTTTCAATATACCTGTTAAATATATTTCTCAGAGACTTAATTTTCAGACTGTTCATATGCTGGGTGAACCCTGAAATCCAGCAGAATTGTGGCCAACTCCTACTATCCAGTTCTTTGGGCCTCCCCTAGAAAACTAAGAAAATGATGATGATGGACCAGTCTCATCCCCAAACAAGAAGTATCTTCAACTGCAAGCAAAACAATTCTTTCCCTCTCAGCCTGAAGCAGTCAGAGTAAACATCATCCCAAATCCCTTAAGACTGAGGAGTGAACAAATATAAGGGGGGAAGTGTAATTATGAACCAAAGCAGATTTATTGTCATTGTAGTTATTATCTTGTATAATGAAGTAACTTGTAACATTGATATAAAGGTAGTGGTCACTAGGGGTTCAGAGGGGAGGGGGAAGGATGAATAGTTAGAACACAGGGCATTTTTAGGGCAGTGAAATTGTTCTGTATGATACTGCAATGATGAACATATAACATTATACATTTGTCAAAGCCTATAAAACTGTACAGCACAGAGTGTAAACCATAATATAAACAATAGACTTTGGTTAGTAGCAATACTTCAATATCGGTTCTTCAATTTTAACAAATGTAATACACTAATGTAAGACGTTAATAATAGGGGAAACTATGAATGTGGGGGGGGGTGTTATATGGGAGCTCTCTGTGTAATTTTTCTGTAAATCTAAAACCGTCTCTAAAACACTATATATATATATATAATTGAAGGGAGAGTTTTCTGAGGGGACAAATGGAATATGAGGGAATGAACTTGCTTTTCTAAAATATATTCACCTTATATGAATTTGACCAGTTGGCAAGCAGTATCTAATATGGATAGAAAGGAAAAACGTCAAATAGTTAAACTGGTTGAAATGAACATAGCATTTCTCTTTCAATTAAACTGCTCTGAATCTATCCCCCAGTACACATACATATTTTCTTGGGTTTAAGTCTTCCATGACCATCTTGCCTCAACAGTGTATTTGCTTCTTATTTGACACTGGAATCCTAGATGACACAGGGTAAGCCGACGTTATTCAGGGAAAAGAATGTAACCTTAGATTTAAAATTAGAGAAATAACAATTCCATGATGAACCCCATCAATATGTTCCTTCCTTAATTATTAGATAAGTCAAAGCCATGTAAATTTTCAAATGGAGTAAAAAATGAGCTGCCCACCTCCTGTTGAACAAATGAACTGCAAAACACTCCAAATAGAATAAATAACAGGTAAATAAGCCACTTAACTTCTCTGGACTTGCTGCTGCATTTCTAAGTTGGAGAGGAAAGAAGGAAAGTTAATGATATCCAGGATCATTTTCAGTTCCACAATTTCATAAAAATTCAGACATTTTTTTGGAAATTCTAATCTCACAATTTATAGCTTTTCACATATGTAACACACATGCATGTATAGCCCCACATTCTGCACTTTTTAAAAAAAATTACATAAGTATCTGAATATCAATCACAACAGAAGAACACTCATTTTATGTTTTTGTTTTTTATTTTACATGTGATGGCAGTTATCAATGATTCCACTAAGCAAGAGCTTCCAATTATTGAGTGTCAACTACATGACCGGCAGTTTACAAAGATACTATATATTCAACACTCCAATAACAGATAAGAAAATAGAAGCTCAAACAAGGGTAGAACTAGAATTTGAACCCAGTTCTGTCAAATTTCTGTGATTCTGTAATTTTCCCCTATACCATGCTGTCTCTAGGACTGACAAAAGAAATACCTTTTATAATTGATATAAATGCCTATTTTGGATGATGTCAATGCCCTTCAGTTAAAGACCAGTAGTAACACACTTTTGGTTGAGAAAAGCTGGGTTTATTCATTCATTGCCACAAGGGAGAAGACACTCCATGGGAAATCATGAGGCATCTCAGTAAGGGTATTAGAAAGGACGAATTATCGGATTTGGGATTGTGGTAGTTAATTATGGGGAGAGTTCAAGGAAATAGGGCTCACTCTGGATTGGATGCTATTAGGAAGTAAGAGTAATTCTATGATTGAATATCTGAATAATTCTTATCCAGGAGAAAAGACTAGAGTGAGGCTAAAGCTATAATTTGTAAAGCTGCAGCCAGGATAGAGAGCTGTTTGGTCAGTTCTCTGACTTAAACAATGTTCATGTTTTGTCTGTGCACAAGGGTGATTATGGAGTGATCTTGCTTTTGTCTTGATCCATGACAGACAGAGTGGTCCTCACTGATGCTGGTGGTGAGTGACCTTATATTCAACAAGAGAACACCACAGCCTAGCTGTGAGTTCCAGGCCAGCTCTGGGCTGTTAGTGTCCATTTTTCTCTTCTTAGTGGGAAGGCAGATGGAGCAGTGCAGAGAATCAGAATTCTCTCAGTCCTTAATATTTTTCTTGACAGAATTATGGAAAGTCCGTGCTTTCTAGGACTGTTATGATCCACTATCTCAATCATACATTTTTTAAAAAACAGATGAAGAAACTGAGGATGAGCAAAGTGATATAACTTGACCAATATTGCAAAAAATTAAAGGTAGAGGTAGGATGGATATAGAGGTGCCCCAAATCCCTGTCTTATCATTCTCATAGTCACACCCATCATCATCATCATCATTGCATCTATCATTTATGAAGTGCTTCCTATGTTTCAAGCACAGTGTTGAGCAATTTTAACTGAGATGTCATGTTGAACCTTCAAAACTGATTAATGAATTTGGTATATTTATTATCCTGATTTTATATACCAGGAAAATGAAAACTAAAGGGATTAAGGTCTCCCAGCTACTGATCTGTCAAGACAAGAATTAAATATAAGCAGTCAGATTCCTCCACCCGTATCCTTGAACCACTGCTTTGATTTCTTCAAAATATCAAGAGTGATGTTCCTTTCCATCTTAAATGGAACAATCCAAAGATTAAGGAGTTAATGTCTTCTAGGCACTCTCAAATCTAGAGAAGAGGGTTTTGATTTTAAAGCATATCTCCTTGCCTGAGAAAGGTTTCATTTACTTGCCCAACTCAAACTAGAAAAGAACATCTTAGCCTCCTCCTACCAAACAAATAAAGTTCCTTAATGGGAATCATCTGTTCCCTGTGAGTCCCTTACTTAATGTACCCCTTAGGGAACTGGTTGTGTCCTTAACTTCTATCCTTTTGAATAAAGAGAGAGCACTCAACAGCAACAGAGCTTGGAGGGTTAAGCCAAAGGGAGATTTATTGTGGCATCTGGCTGACTCTGCAGCTTTGGGAAGTTCGCCAACCCTCACTAACCCCTGTGCTCTTGTACTACACATAAACCTCTCCACATGAACAGGAGACACAGGACTTGATCCCTGTTCTCCAGGCTCAGTGACTCCAGAGGTCTTGGTAGTAGATCACATCAAGGCCATTGGCTAGAAGGTTGAATTCTCCCTAACAGCCTTCAGTAAAATCTCCATGAAAGGTTTCTCCTTAGTGTGGGCAGTCTATCACTTAAAAGCCATTTTTCATTTCTCAGTCCTGTCAAGAGAGGATAGCAGCTGTTATAAACCTTCCAAACATTGTACTTTGGAATTGTTACCACCTTAAGAACCCTACTATACCAAGCTGCAATGCGGGCAAGACCCAGGCTCCTTGCACACTGGTCTGACTTACTCGGAATGCACTAGAACAACCAGTCCATTTGCAGTTAAAAAAAAAAAAAAAGACAAGTATACAATAAGCTTGAATTCTTAAGGCTCTACAAGTAATACTGTAAACACTTCCTATGAACTAAAAATTATCATACTTTCAAGAAAGCAGATGTGTGATAAATAGTAGAAAACAAAATAAATTAAAACTAAGGCGTCTCCTCCATTTCTTAACCCTAGTATTTGCCACAGGCCACAAATAGAGTGGGAGCTAAATTTTAGGACTCATCTTCTATTGTCCAGCACTAGGTAATGATTTTTAGAATAAATGCAATCCTACTTCCTCCCTCAGGAAAAAAACCTTAGAACACCTTGACTGAAAAAAAAAAAAAAAAAACATATAAATGGAGTCGTCTCATTAATTCTTACCTGATTAACAAGCACAACTATTTTTTTTAAAGAAATGTATATCTAAGCACAGTGATGATTCATCTATTTTGTGTGATTAAAAGAAGACTACAAGTAAAACTTTTCATATCCTCTCACCATTTCCCTTCTTTGTTAATTAATATTGTTACATCTGTTGGGGTAGTTCCTTGAAAGATGTTTAGTACTTAAAAAATACAATTACCAGTCTAACAGACGAGGAAATTTTTAGAAATCAATCATGTATGATATAGGGATTCTTCAATTCTCACTAACAAACATAGCAATGGCCCTATTAGTGCAAAAATAAGAGGAACAATAACTTGCATTATATCACAGATGACTATAGGTTTCTGAAGTTCCAGTTCTAGTTCCCCACCGCACCCCCGAGATGGCACCCTCATCTGTTTTGCTCGTTGTTTTTGTTCATTGTTTGTGCTTGTTGTTTTTGCTCATTGTCTGTTTGTTGTATGTGTTGTCTGCGCATTTTTTTTTTTTTTTTTTTTTTTGCTCGTTAACTGTTTTTTCTTTAGGAGGCACCAGGAACTGAACCTGGAACCTCCCATGTGGGAAGCAGGTGCTCAACTGCTTGAGCCATATCTGCTCCCAGTTCCAATTCTATTTTCATTCAACTAGCTATCCTCCCCATCTCTCCACCCCCATCCCTCTCAATAGAAAGCATTTACCATTAGAGAATCTAACTCCCAGCAAATGCAAGCTCTAAACAGTTAACTTCCTTTAAGAATCAGATAGAACTGTTTATTTTGGATGAAATCTAGCTGAAAGGAGATTTACAAAAATTCCCAGCTAATTCCATTCTACCAAGAGTGGTACAAGAAGCTCCAGGGTACCATTCCCCCAAAGAATCTTTGAACAACTAGCAAAAATTGGCAAAGCCATCTTCCTCAAAACTCCGGAAAACAGTTAAAGGATTTGCAATAACTGAGCAAGCACTGAATCAAGAAAATGCAGCTTTAAAAATGGTTTGATTTCCAGTGCCTCCTAAGAACAGACACAGAGAGCACAGAACAAATGGACACAGAGGGCAGACAGCAAGTGGCGGGAGGAAAAAATAAAGAGGAAGGGAGGGAAGGGAGGGAGGAAGGAAGGAAAAAGAATTTTTAAAAACTGAATAGAGCCTAAGAGACCTGTGGGACACCATCAAGCATATCAATATATGCATCATAGAAGTCTCAGAAGGATAAAAAAGAGAGAAGAGAGCAGAAGGAATATTCAAAGAAATAATGGCAGAAAAATTCCCAAATAAAACAAAAGCCATGAATATACTCATTCCAGAATCCCAATGAACCTCAAACAGGATAAACTGAAGGCAAACCACACCCAGACATGGTAGTCAAACTGTTGAATGCCAAGAACAAGAGTTCTAAAAGCTACAAGAGAAAAGAAAGGTGCTATGTACAAGGGAGCTCCAATAAGATTACCTGCCAATTTCTTACAAAAACCATTGGGGGCAAGAAGGGATTGGGAGGAAATATTTAAAGTGCTGAAAGAAAACAATTGTCAACCAAGTATTTTCTATCCAGTGAGATTATCTTTCAAAAATGAGGGAGAGATTAAGACATTCCTACATAAACAAAAGCTGAGGTAGTTGATCACCATCAGGACTTTCCTACAATCAATACTTAAGGGAGTTCTTCGTACTGGACACTAGACAGTGGATCGTAGTGGCATAAAGAAATTAAGATGTTCAGTGAAGATAAACATATGGTATATAAATGCCAGTACTACTGAATTATATTTTTGGTATATAAATCTACTTTCTACTTTTTGCAGACTATAAAATGCAAATACTTGAAAAGTAATAATAAATCTATGGTTTGAGACAAATAATGTATAAAGATATAATTTGTAACAAGTACAACAAAAGGTTGGGGGATGGAGGGGATTGAGGTTAAGGTGGTCTCAGCACAAATGTCATAGATATAGATGTTAAATTTAATCCTCATGATAACCACAAAGAAAATATTTGGAAAATATACAGAGAAGGAAATAGGAAGAGACTCAAAAAGTGGCACTACAAAAAATAAAATGAATATAAAAGTAGGCATTAGAAGAATTGAGGGAGAAAAAAAGTATAAGACTTACAAAGACCAAAAAGCAAAATGGCAGAATAAAGTCCTGCATTATTGTAGTTACTTAAATGTAAATAGATTAAATTCACCAGTCAAAAGGCAGAGATTGGCAGAATGGACAAAAAATCATGACCCAAGTATAATTTGGTTAAAAGAAATTCACAGTAAATTCAAAGACACAAATAGGTTGAAAGTGAAAGGATGGAAAAAATATACTATGTACACAGAAAACAAAAAGAGCTAGGGTAGCTATACTATATTATAGAAAATATACTTTAAATCAAAAACTGTTACAAGGGACAAAGAAGGTCACTATAAACTGATAAAAAGGCTAATTCAACAAGAAGACATAACAGTTTTATAGATAGATAGATAGATAGATAGATAGATAGATAGATAGATAGATAGATAGATAGATAGATAGATAGAT
>JAKSZT010054335.1:31773213-31790187 GCA_026826555.1 Tolypeutes matacus | reverse complement strand
GATAGATAGATAGATAGATAGATAGATAGATAGATAGATAGATAGATGCAATTAACAGCAGAACCCAAAAATAAGTGAAATAAATATTGACAGATTTGTTCTTTGTTCTGAGGCTTGCCAATCTTGCCAGCCATCCTTGGTCTTGACTTTTCTATCGCATGGCAGTGCACATGCCAGCCTCTCCTGGCTTCTCGGTTCCATTGACTTCCAATTTCTGGATACTCCCTGTGGCTTTCTTTCTGTGTGTTGAATTTCATTCTGCTTAAAAGGGACTCTAGAACCTTAACATTGAACTTGAGGTCCCAGTTGGAAAGTCCCGGATAGTCCAAACAGGCCTCACCATTGGCCCCACCATTGGTGGGGTAACCAGTAACAGCTGGGGCCCCTCCCCTTAGCATTAGCAAAGGAAGGAATAATTAATAGCTTAAAAGGTGACCATACGAGCCAAAGCCTGCTCTCTCTGCCTAGGGCAGACCACACCAAATCTCAGTGTGCATTTCTATCCTTTTCTCAGCAATCTCTGTTCTTTCCCCCCATTTCCCAATAAATTCTTTGTACTTTACTAACTTAAAAAAAACCGGGGGGGCGGGGGGGGACGGGACTCTAGGACACTGAACAGGAGCAACCTCATCAAAAAGTCTTATTTACAATGGGTTCATATCCACATAAATGGATTAAGTTTAAGAACATGTTTTTCACATCACTTTTTTCACATCCTTTTGGTAATTGGTCACTGCATTGATCACACACATACAGCAAAGTGTAGAGTTACGCTGCCTCCTTGTCTTTCAGTGATAAACCCACATAACATCTTATGAACATGGATAATAAAAAGAGAGAATTGGGCAGCAAAGGTGAAATAGCAGCAGAGAAACAAAGAGTGATCACACTGGAAATGAAATTTGAATCAAACATAAATGGAATTATAGAAGAAACATCTGTCTGAGGTAATGTTGACACTCTGCCATTCAAGAGACTCTAATATGAAGCCAGGGGAACTTGGTAAAAGTGAATTTACGGACATAAAGGAGAGGTTGTGATGAAAAGGATGAAGATATCCCAGAAGACACCAGCAAAAACATCACATTAAAAGAACTCTCAGAGATATTTCATGACAATGAAAGTGCAAAGGCTAAAATGCTGGAAGCTGATGCAAAAGTTAGAAAGCAATATGAAAATTTGCCTAGTCATAGAAAAGACACCTTGGACATAAGCACTGTTCAAACTACTCTTCTAAGGTTATTTTATAAAGAAATAAAACTATTTATCAAAAAAAGAAAAACCCACAATGAGATACCATTTCACACCCAGTAGAATGGCTACTATTTTTTTAAAATGGAAAAGAAAACAAGTGTTGGGGAAGATGTGGAGAAATAGGAACACTCATTTATTGTTGGTGGGGAAGTAAAATGCAACAGCCATTGTGGAAAACAATTTGGCAGCTCCTCAAAAAGTTAAGTATAGAATTACCATTTGTCCCTGCAATCCCACTTCCAGGTTTATACTAAAAAAAAAAAAAAAACTAAAAGCAGGGAGTCAGAAATTTGTCCACCAATATTCAAAGCAGCAGTATTTGCAATTGCCAAAAGATGAAAGCAGTCCAAATGCCCATTGACAGACGGATAAACAAAATGTGTTATATACATACAATGGAATGTATTCATCCATAAAAAGGAATGCAGTTCTGATACATGTGATAACATGGATAAACCGTAAAGATATTTTGTTGAGTGAAAAAAGGCAGACACAAAAGGACAAATATTATACCATCTCACTTATACGAAATAATCAGAATAAGCAAATTCATATAGTCATAAACTAGAATACAGAATTACCAGGGCCTGGGATTGAATAGGGAATGGATAGTTAATGCTTAATTGGTACAGGGTTTCTGTTTGGAGTGAGGGAAAATTTTTAGTAATGCTTAGTGGTGATGGTAGCACAGTATTGTGAATGCAGTTACATCACTATTTGAATGTGGTTAAAAGGGGGAAATTTTTGGTTGGGTAAATGATTCTAGAATAAATATTTATTTTTAATTCTCAGCTAAACCATTGGGGGGAGGGCATTCAAACAACGTAACTACTAAAAACACACGACTTTGCAAATTAATGGGATGTTGAAAGTATGCAACATTTGAGACCTTCACTAAGTTATGTATTTAGATAGCAACCGTTTGCCTAATTATGCCCTGGTGACTACTTCTCCGGTCTCTTGAGCTGAATAATCATCATTACCATTCGCATTTCGCAGCCTGTGATATGCAGTAATTAAAGAGGCAATGTATTTGTCACTCATACCAAATATCGCACTAGGTTTCTCCAAGAGTTTCTAGGCCTCAAAGGAGAAAGTAAAGACAAAGAGGTCTAAAATCTGACCCACTCTTCCAAGGATTCTCTTTAATATTCTCATTTGATGCTAGACTGCCTCCCTCAACCTTTACTTTAGCTTGAAAATATGATTGTACTAAAACTTAATGACTTTGATTTTCTTGATGAGAAGGTGATTTTATGATTGCTAGTTTCAGGATTAGAGAGCTGTATTAACATATCTTAAGCCACATTACTATTCTGGTATACTGTATGAAATCCACTACTCTGAAAAAAAAGTAAGCACAGACAGAAGAGAGTCCACTTAGATCCTGAAAGAGCTGACTTATGGACATACAGATATATCTCGCTACCAGTTTTGACTGGACTCTATACTATCCAATATACTTTTGGTTTGTTATTCAAAGTAAATCTGTTTCTTTTACTTTCTATTTGCATTTATTTAGTGTCATTTGATGTACGGTTCTGCATACCACTTTCAAGGAATCCCTAAATGATTCTTCAGTATCCTTCTACAACAATGGCAGAATGTATTTCATTTATGCCCATTTTTAATGTGTAAATAAACTTAAGCATAAGAAATTATTTAAACAAATTTGCTTCTCTGACAACTACACAGATTGAGACAGAAACCCAGAAGGCCTGTCACCCCTTCACCTGATCTAACCTTTCTAATACCACTTCCCTTGCTGCTGCAGATGTAGCAGAAGGATAGAGGAGGAAAAAGGGTTTAACCATATTTCTGAAAAATAGGTGCTGAGAATTTAATGCACACTTCATAGAAACAGTAGAGGCCCACATGGTTGATAACACAAGGAGAAAGTACTATAAACTGTTGAACATTTTCTAAGGTCTTCCCACTTTCTCTTTTAACAGACCTTCATTCAATGCCATTCTTCCCACATGAGCATCACCAATCTGAATCTGTGTTGCCTGGGAGCACCACTGAACTCCATTCACAAAGGGAATAGCTTTGATTTCCCAGTCAAAAGTTACTGTTGTTTTTCAAAGGTAAGTTCTGAAAATGCCCCTCACACTCAGACATTGAAAAGTACGTTTGAAATTTAAGAGTTTACCCAATTCAAGGAACATTTATTAGTCATCTACTTATCTGGAACAGTCTTACAAATCGAAAATTGAATCTTAGAGTGAAAGTTCAGGCATCTGTCCTGGGTATGGAGGGCAAAGGTGTACAGCTTGTTTGAGAAATGGACAGCTCTACTTCTCTACTAGGTGACTGTACTCTTATTCAGTTAATTGGACTTCATCTTTCAGAGTTCATCAATCTTCAAAGCCTAGTTTCTATCTTGACTAATGATATACAAACAGATCTTTAAATTTTAAATGATTGGTCTAGAGTCTATGCATTACTTGGTCAACTTCCTCTAATAGCACTACACACATGCACACACACACACACACATATGACTACACAATACAAAGGGAAAGTGTTTGTAAATAAGAAGAGGCATATAGAAGGAAGGATAATGAATATAATCTTGGCTTGAAGAAATTCACACTTTGAATAGAATAGCTCATTTAGTAAGCCAGCTCCATCTCAGCACTTTCTTTTGCCCCATACTCACCTTTCAATACAAATAAATAGCATATTATTACACATAAAACCATTTGGCAAAAAAAAAAAAAAAAAGTGTTTTTAAATTTCTCTCAAAATACGTGTGTACCCCTAGAATATTTTAGAACATTATCTTACATGATGGCCTATACAAAATAGCAAAAGGAAAAATAGCTTACTTCTTCTCCTAACCAAGCCCCATCCCTAACCCCCAAATAAAGAAATATTTAAGCAACCTGCTGAGAACTCAAGGTCTGACTGAGAAATTTCAAAACACTTCAAAGCATTGCACATTCCGTTTTGAAAGCATCTGCAGAGTCCTGTGACACCCCAGTGTTGGTCCTGGAAAACCACTGTTCAAATGGACAGCAGACATTATGCCTGACAAATTCATTCAAGTAGGCAATACTCTCAAACTTCTAAATGACTAGGGGGTGATTGTACTCACTTGTGGAATTTGACAATAGATTTTAATTATCCAATGACCAGCCCCGTACCTTTTCCAGACACAGTCAAAAATATCATAAACAATTTTGCTAATATCATAGGAATTTTAAAGATACCAATGAACAAAATGTGACATTTTAAGCTTACTTTCAAAAAAAATTTGCCTAACAATTCTTCTCTCATGCCCTGCTTCAAAAATGAAAGAAGGGGGAAGCGGCTGTGGCTCAATCAGTAGGGCTCCCGTTTACCATATGGGAGGTCCCGGGTTCGGTTCCCGGGGCCTCCTGGTGAAGGCAAGCCCGCCCGCACGGTGTGGTTAGCTGACCCAGCGAGCACAAGCAGCAAGGGGGGGATAAATGAATAAATAAATAAAATCTTTTAAAAAAAATGAAAGAAGGTATATAAATAGAATAATAAATATAAGAACTACTGTACCCACTGTGAACACATATATTAGAGATCATTTCTGAAGACTCTCTACAGCAAACACCACTAATCATGCAAAGTAGTTCAATTAAAGAAAAATGTTGGAATACTTTACACTTGAGGTCTTATAGAGATTTAACACAGACACACAGTCTATAAATAGCAGTTTTTAGAAACAATTACATAGTCAAAAGTAACCAAGGCTTCAGGAGATAGAAAATTGGGCTTACAATAATGATCTGCTGGAAAAAGACATTTTCCAATATGAATTAGTTTCCAAACCTCCAGGTGAATTTTGGTCCCTTGCTCTTGATTAGAATTGTGTAGGTAGCCTCTTCTCTCCATCTCAGTATCTGTGATCCAGCTTGCTGCTAACCCCAGTCAATGGCCCTCAGTTTCCCTTTGACTTCTCTCTTGTTCAACCCCTGACAAACCATTCATGCACCAGTAAAAGTGCTCTTGCCAATAGAGCCGTCAATTCCCTCCCTCCTGAATCTTTTTTACAGCAACCTACATTAAAGTGATATTAAGAGTAACTCATATATATATGAAATAAATGTTAAAAATCACACACAAAATGAGTAACTCCTAAATGACTCTCATTGAGCATTTTAAGTATCAAAGGGGAGGAGACAACAATGCACCTTGTATAGATCTTCAACTTCATTCACTTATTCAACGAACAGTTATTGAGTATCTTCTTGATGACATTCTGGGCTTGTCCAGACATGGGACATGGCCTGTACCCTCAAGCAAATTACAGTGTTGTCAAGGGAACACTACTCCATATCCTCATCAACATTTGTTGCTTTCAGTTGTTTTGTTTCTTTTCTCAATAGGCATGTTAGTGGGTTTGTAGTGGTTATCTCATGGTCTTTTAAATTTGTATTTCTCTAATAACTAATGATGTTGGGCACGTCCTCTTATACTTATTGGTCATACACATATCAACCTTTGTAAATTGTCTGCTCAATCCTTTTGCTAATTTCTATTGGGCTTTTTTGTTTGTCTTTTTATCACTGAATTGGAGAAAATCTTTACATATTTTGGATACAAATCCTTAGTCAAATATATATATAATGAAAATTTTCTCCTAGTATGTGGCCTGACTATTCATTAGCTTAATAGCGTTTTTTGACATATTTTTCCACCTATTTTTCCTTCCTGTTCTTCTTTTCCTGTTTTTTTTTGTTTTTTTTTTTTTGAGTACTTGTAGTATCTCATTTATATCTCCTCTCTTGGCTTTTTAACTATGCCACTTTATTTTGTTTTTGTTTGTGATTGCTCTACAGATTACCACATGCACCCTTAACTTACAGTCAACCATTAACTAATATATATCATTTCACATACAATAAAAGTATGGTACAATAGTTTACTTCCATACATTTGACCTTCACACATTATATATTCCACAATATATTATTATTGCTCTTGTTTAAAAGAAGAAAATAAGAAAGAAAAATCTTTCCTATTTATCCACATATTTTCTACTTACTTCACTTTTCATACCTCTGTGTGTGTGTGTACAAATGAGTTTCCTTCCAGTATTGTTTTCATTTAGTCTGAAGAGTTTCCTTTAATATTTCTTTTAGTGAAGTCCCGTTGGTGACAAATTCTGTCAGTTTTGGTTTACTTGAAAATGTATTTATCTCATTTTCACTTTTGAAGAAAATTTTTGCTGGAAATCAGTTTGACAATTTTTTGGTCTTTTTAAAAGAAAAAGAATTTAAACACATAGTTTCATTTTCTTCTGTCATGCGTTATTTTTCATGAGAAATCAGTACTATTCACATTGTTATTCCTCTATACCTAATGTGACTTTTTCCTCTGGCTGCCTTTAAATTTTCCTCTAACTTTGGTTTTTAGTGTTTTGGCTATGTAGGTATGACTTTCTTTAGATTTATTGTTTGTAGTTTGTTGTGTTTCTTAGATTTATGAGATTACATTTTTCATTAACTTTAGGACATTTTTGAACATTATTTCTTCAAAGATAGTTTCCGTCCTTTTGTTCCTGCCTTCACTGTTTGGATCTCTAACTACATGATTGTTATACTGTTAGATACTGTCCCACAGATCACTAAGGCTCTGTTTATAGTTTTTAGTATTTTTATCCTTTTTCTTCATTTGGATAATTTCTATTGCCCTGTCTTCAATTTCAGTGTCTACTCTACTGTTAAGTCAATACAGGGAATTTTTCATTTAATGTATTACATTTCTCAATTCTTAGACTTTCACTTTGTTCTTAATAGTTTTTGTTTCTGCTAAAATCCCCAGTTGTTCATTTTCCACATATTTTCCCTTTAATCTTCAAATATATTTAAAATAGCTGTTTTAAAGTTCTTTTCCGCTAATTCCAACGTTTCAGTCATGTCTACTTTTGTTTCTGTTGATTATAAGTTACATTTTCCCAATGATCTGCAAGTCTAGTAATTTTAATTGCATGCTAAACATTGTAGGTACTATAATGTTGAAAATCTGGATTAACTGGCAGGTGGTTAATTTACTAGTGGGGCTGACTGACCACTTCAAAGTTTGTAAGTTTTGTTAGAGTGGACCTAGAATGGCCCTTACTCTAGGACTAAGGTACACCTGTTCATAATGTATGTCTTTTCTGTGGTTTCAGTTGAATGCCTGGGTGTTTAGTGATGTCCCTCCATTCTAGCAGTCAGAATTTCTATTTCTTCCAGCCCTGTGCTCCTCTGGAATCTCCATTCCAATCAGAGCATCCCTTCAGCTATTCTCTATTATGCCTTGTGGAGTTCAAAGACTTTGGGGAACTTCTATGAAGATTTCTTCGTATCTCAAATATCCTGTGGCCTCAGAAACCCCAACCTCTAAACTCTGTCTCCTCAACTCAGCAAGGTTGTTGTCTTTATGTGGGCTCCACTTCCCTAGGAAGTGCTTCTAGGCAGAAAGCCAGAAAGAGCAGGAGGCGCACCTCACCTGTCCTTCTCTCAGGAGTCAGTCCTTCGCTGCCAGTTGTTCAGTGTCTGAAAACAATTGTTTTATATTTTTTTGTTCAGGTTGTTAGTTGTTTTTGGCAAAAAGGGACAGTTGTTCTGATTGCCTCCTATTCACCTCATTGGTGAAGGAGAGATCCTCTGCTTTAAATAGTTTAAGATAGCTGACCACACGACACCTGATACTGGACAGATGAGGTTGATTAGGGTTCATTAGTCACATATACTCACGGCCTAGGGAAGGAGGGCACTGCACACCATGCAGGGCCACAGCCACATGTGTCTGCCCTCAGGAGCAATGTGAGCCAGCAGAGGCTGTGGGAGGCAAGAGGGTGTGGTGATCCTGATTTCAATGGACAGATGTGACTGGCTTTTTTGAATAATTTGTGGGATGGCAGGGAGCTCACTAGGTTGAGGACCAAATGGGGTACAGCTGCTGCAATTTATAGGGGAACTAGCCAGATGAGGAGCCTTTCCCACTGGTTGGGGGTAGATCTGGTGAACAGATATCTGGTTAGGCCTTTGAATCCTGTGAGGCTCAATATGTCAAGGCAGCACATGAAATTTTAGGCTTTACAGTACAATACAATACAATACCAGTTACTCTGTCATATCTCCAATAAATTGGTTTTGATTGGCATTCCTTTCTTTCTGAAAATAAAAGCTTCATAACTTATTGTTTGTCAGGAAGCTCAGAAGTGATTCTGATAATTAAACATAACAGGATTTGGCCTTTCGATTTGCTTATTTGCTTGCCTTTTTTTCATTACCTTAACTTTTATTTTATTTATATTATGCATAGGCAATGTATCCAGTGATAACTGAGTCCACAGAAACCTCATCAATAGAATCAATTCCTTCCATTCTATTTCTATTGTCACCATTCTACTTCATGTCTCTGTCATGGCTTAACAGATATCACTGTTGCCACCATACCTTCCTTTGCCTTCCATTCAACCCCAAAGATGACTCTCTAATCTTGGCAAAAAAACAAAACAAAACACTTTGCTTATGTTCCTGCCAAAATGGAAACTGCCTGAGAGCTTGGCTGTGTTTTATTCATGTTGTGCCCAGCACAGTGCCCTATACAAAGGAGGAAGACAAATCATATTTTTTCACAGGGAAGTCTTTAGATTAAAGCCCCGTCTTAGTGAGGAACCCACCTTCTTACTAAAGTGGTTCATTTAGTAAGCCTGCTCCACTTCAGCACTGCTGTTCACCTCTGCGCAAGGATAGGGAAAGAATAAATCAGTGACTCTTTCTCTCAGCCAATGGTTTGTAGTAGGGAACTGACCAAGAGAGTAAATTATTATTTATTTGGCAATGACAAAATAAAGTGGTTAATGGTGATGTTTATGCCTCTTTTTTTTGTAACTCTCAACTAGAAATCTAGGCCCTGGATCATAGAATTTGATACAGAGTAATTTGTTACACTTGTGAACTATTGTACTTGCCCCTTCTATATATCTAGGCTGTTTTTCTCTTCCAATGACAGCTTTAATTTAGCCTCTGGAGTAGTTATGATACTGGCAGCTCTTTGTTCTCTGATCTTATACAACAACAAGTAATTATGGAGTTAGAGTACTTCTTATGAGTAAGGCAATCTGCTAGTTGATAGAGAAGATGTGAGCCAGAAATAGCAGCTATCTTTTAGCACCAACACTGAAATATATTCCAAAACTCTTAGGTGTATATGAGACTTCAAGAGTTACTGATACCCATAATCTTACAATTATAGAAGTTACAAACAAGAGTAGTACCTAAATAAATATACAAAATAAAATAGATAAAATCCTAGAACCATCATATTAGGAGACATAAAACAAAATTCAGTTTTCAGCTCACAATCCACAAGTAATTACTAAAAATTATGAGAAAAATCTTTTTAGATATATTTCTCACATGTACAGGGGTGGTCTTGAGCTTCATCAGGAAGAAACTCTAGGATTCAGAGTTGGGATAAAGTTCTGAGATCTCTTTTATAGAAAAGCTGGAGTTTAGAGACAACATGGTGACTTGGCTTCTGAATAGAGGTATAGATTTTGAGACGGTGTGATAGAAAAGAGCTTGTGTCTCAGTTTCCTTGCTGCTAAAACAAATAACATACTATGGGTTGGCTTAAACAACAGGTATTGTCTCACACTTTTGAGGCTAGGAGAAGTTCAAAATCAAGGCACCAGCAAGATGAGGCTTTCTCCCCAAAGACTGGCATTCTGGGCTGGCTGCCAGTGTCCCTTGGTCTTGGCTTTTTTGACACATGGAAATGCCCCTGGTGATGTCTTCTCCTTTCTCCAGATTCTGTTGCCTTCTGGCTTCTTCCCATGGCACTCTATGTCTGAATTTCATTTTGTTTATGAAGGACTCCAGTAATCCAGATTAAAGCCCAATCTGACTCAGTTGGCCACACCTTAACTGTAGTTAACTTCTTCAAGAGATCCTATTTACAATGGGTCCACCCACCAGAATGCAGACCAAGAACAAGACCATGCCCAAACTGGGGTACACAATTCAATCCACCACAGTGAGGAATACTGCCTATTCAGCATAATTGTTATTTTAACTAGCAGGAAATGGATAACAGTGGTCTAAGTTTTACTATATTATCTATATGTGCTTTAGAAGTTAAAAAATACTTCCACATTCATGAACACATTTATTCCTCAGCAAAATCTTATGAGAAAAGTAGGACATAAGTTATCATGGCCATTAGATAGATGAAGATTGTCCCACAGCCATCAGATGGTAATTCGTGGAATAGGGCCCTGAACTCATGTCTTCCGAATCTACATAAACACTTTCTCTCCTGTGCCTATAAAATGCACTATATGACACCAATGTGCAGAGAAGCATGTGTCCTTTAAAAACCAGTTTAAAAAACGTTCATCTTAAATTTCATGGCAAAGCACACACAAAGTCATTAACATATAAAAAAGGTTTTGCCATGCCAGTCATCAAAGAAATGCAAAGTAAAACAAGAGTCCACTTTTCACGTTTCAAACTGACCAAATATTACTCTTTGCCTGGTATTTCTAGGACTGTTACCGCCTCTAAAGTCACGTACAGGGTCTGTCATCTATCACTTTTGCCACAAAAATATTTCATTCAAACCTTCTTATACTTATCTTGATTTTCTGTCAAACAAGCTTATGCCTGCATCTGAATTCATCTAAAAAAGCAGCAGAGAGAGGGATTTCAATCATCTGGAAGGACAAAGACCAAATGACCAAACGGCATGACTGCCCTACCTCGAGTCAGCGGCTTTCTGGTAAACATCCCCACCAGAAACTGAGCTCACGCTCCGCCTTCCCGCTGTCCCCGGGAACATGGCGGCCGCGCCCCTGCTGAGAGCCCCGCGGGGGCGGGCGCCGAGCTGCTTGCTGCTGCGGGAGGAGGCGGGGGAGCTACTCGGCCGCACCATGGAGCGGGCACCCCCGGCCAGGAGCACGACTTCAGCCTCTCTCACGATCTGGGCAAGGTCATCGTGTTGCGCTGGTTGAGGTGCCGCTGGCCGGCCAAGGCCCGAAGCCGCGCCGTCCAGCAGCTGCTGGAGGACACGAAACACCGGCCCTAGGAGAACCTGGAGCTCATTTCCACGCAGTCAGCGGAGGAACGTGGAGTCTGGGGTGGGGGAAGAAGTCTGTGGGCGGGAATCAACTCCTTCCTTAAGGACTGGCTGTATGTACATCCCCTGAAAACGAGAAGCTGTTTGGAAGAGGAGAAATTGCTGAGACAAGAGGGAAAATTAGAGACGATCCAGACCAAGGCAGGTGAGGCAACAGTGAAATTTTTGAGAAGCTTCACCTGAGGTGGGAATGAAGGACAATGTCAAATGGAGCCAAATCCTGAAGTAGTTGCCCGCCACTCTCTTAGGTGTTGTGGTAGCCCCACAATACATTAAAGTTACCAGAAGCACCCATCACAGGGTGGGGCGAATACTGGGTGTGAGGTGATGGTAAATGGAATTGACACTGTGAAGGTGCCTATGTCTGTGGTGAACATGGTGAGCCCAAGACCAAAAGATATATGTACTGGTTAGCTTAGCAAGCTGCCAAGGGATGGCCCCACCAACTCTCAGATGCTCTGAACCTACCCTCCTTCCTCCAAGGCAACCAGATGCCTTCCAGACCTTGGTGTTCTGCAAGCAGAATCAGAGGAACAGTGGAGCAAAGCTGGGCTAACACCCTGAACTCACTCCAAGCTCTAATGAAATATGGAATTTTAGAAAACATATGGGGATATCAGACTGAACTGCTCATACATGGTTGAATTTTCCATGTTTGCCATCTCTGTCTTGAACTGTCATCTTGCCACCCCCACCCCCACCCCCACCCCCACTGGGACAGTCCTGCTCAAGAAATATCAGCTGCAAAGTCTAGACCCCATCTAGCCTCTTCCTCCTCCCTCAGAACTAAATTGGAACAATCAGGAAGAGCTAGCTATTCTCCAGTACTTAGTAACTTAGTACCTGGCTCATTCTCATCACCCAAAAGAGTTGCCCAGCGAATGGACACAAAAACAGCAAAAACGGGGTGGGTGGAGGAGAGGGGGTAAAAATGGATACAAGTAAATAAATAAATAAATCTTTTAAAAAAAATTTTTTTTAAATAAAACAAATGAAAGGTGTGTCCTTTCAATAAAAACAAACAAACAAAAAAACAACCTCAGGAGGTAACTGCTCTTTTACAACATTCCCAGGCCAGGAATACTAAGACCTCAGGATGGCAAGAATAAGATTTTTTCCCTCACCCTAATTATTTTTAAGGTTGATACAGTATGACCATTCATTCACCTACAAAGAATAAGTGAAAATGCTAAATCATTTGTGGGCTGCAAACACAGAAGTCAGTCTGAAATTTAGGAATCTCACTGTGAGTTGCATTCCTCCTCCAATCCCTAATTATGCTGCCAAACTTCACTGGTCTGTGATAATATTAATTTGAGGCTCCAACAAGCTACTTAGGTCCATAGCAAATGTAAAACCCACATTAACGGTACTCCACAGGCACACACCAAGACTATTGTACTTCTTAAGATGGTCTTTCCTACGATAAAGAGTAAAAGAATAAATACGAGATGAAGTGTTGTTTTTCGGGTTTTGTTATTTTTGCAAATAAAACATGATCAATATAGCAGAAGAAAGTGTGGGAGAACAGAATCAAGTTAGTTTTAAAAATGTTATCTCCAAGAAGTCAGGAAAGAGAAGATTAATATATGTGATTACACATATACACACTGAGTATGCATGCACTCACACAAACTTAAGCTAATTATGTCAAATAATAAATAAACAAAAGAAAAATACCATTTTAGAGGAAAATATTTGTATCATATAGAATTTATTAAGACCTAATTCCCTTACTATACAAATTCTTCTCACAAAGCAAAGAAAAGCCTTAAACCATGTTATTTTAAATTGGCAAAGTTAGAAAAATAGATGGCAATAAAATATGTAAAAATATTCAATATCATAATTTATTAAAGAAATTTAAGTCAAAAGAGGAGAATTTTTAATCTATTAGATCAAAAATGTAAAAAGCTTGATAAAACCTATTTTAAGTTTGGTGGAATTAACTGTAGCCTCTCTGGAGGGTGATCGTTTTACAGTACTGTAATAGATTGTTTTATAGTAACAATCAACAATTTAAATACATATACCCTGTGTCCTAGCAATTCCACCTCCAAAAATGTATCCTATAATCAAACAAGTATGCAGATATATGTTTCATGATGCTCACTTGAGCATTATATAAAACTGGAGAAAAAAAATTGGAACAAGTTAAATCCTCATTAATCTGTGTCTGTTAAATTTATTATAGAGTGTCCTCTCAAGGAATATCAAGTAGTGTTTTAAAAGAATGATGTGTACATATATTTAATGACAAAAAGAGAGGGAGACAAAAAATTGTTCACAATGGTTAGCTCTTAAGGATAAGACAGATGTTGTGGGAAGGAGAAATTTTACTTTTGCTTTATATCATTCAGTAACGTTTGAAATTTTGCCCATAAGCATACATATATTACCTTTATAATAAGAAACTAATTCAAAATTAGAAAAACTAAATTCAAACAATAAAGTAGTCCTTGCATACTGATATATTTTTACAGCTCTGAATTTAGAGAATGATCTTGACTTGAAATGATGTACAGGTGAAAAATTACCATTTAATGTGATATTTTAGCGGTAGCCCACGTTAAATGGAATGCCCAACACTATTAGTTAGGATATAAAGCTAAAATATAATATTCCTCTAACATGTTGCATTATACCACATTTATAAAAATTTGTTTTGTAACACACATTATGGGGTATCTTATAACTGAATGTAGAAATCTGTCATTTATTGACAACAAGAATTTATTTTACCACCTTATTAAATGTGACATTGCTGCTCACTCTCCTAAGAATTGAATGTTCTTCACAGTTATTTTATTTTGCCAAGTACAATCCTATTATCATAAATCCAAAGGGAGATTAGAAGATAAAGTACATTTTTCTTCTCCCCAAAGCATACTCAAATTGGGCAGTGCCTATAGATTTCTATGATGAGAAGCTAGTTCATTTCATCAAATTCTAAAGGTCTGTTCCTAAGCTAGCCAGTTCAGTTCAAGACATTGTATTTACTTGTTTTCTCTCTTAATAAAGAAGATTTCAGTCGGTGATTGTGGTTCCTTTCATATTGAAAGAGAATATCTCTTTCAGATAGTTGTCTTCTCTTGTATTTCCTGCTTCTAGCCACAGTTCAAGATTCAATCCATCTCACAACTTCTAAACTTGAATACATTAATTTTTTCCTCTGTCTTTCACATCTTGATTTTTTCTACTCCAATCCCCAAATAAAGAGCCTGAAGTGGAGTAAATGAAAAGTAAGAAAAATATCTCCACCTATGTTCCAATTCACCTCCAATAAAAATCAATTATAAAGGATTTTAGGCAATTAAAAAGATAAAGCATTATTTTGAATATACCCAACAGGCATGGCTTGTTTGCAAAGTTTTGCTGCAAGATTGAAGAGCACAGAAAATATACAGTTGGAACTTATTAAAATGCCCGTCATCCTTTCCTAAGAGAGGAACAAAGTCTCAGGAGAGGGGATTCTCAAAGGACCCACTTACCTAATGCATTCCTGTTTCCAGGGTGGGGACCACCATTGCAAGCAGTAGACATAGGGGTAATATTTATTTTAAAGATTGCAAATACCTTATAAAATAATTTTATTTATAGATTTAAGAAGAGTATTTTATTTATGTTTTCCTCATGGTTTGAAAAAAATAAAATATGGTTTTCTATTTGGAAGTTCTCATAGTGTGGGATAAGACATAAATTTGAGGTTGAGTTTGCTTGGGAAAGAAAGAAAAGACCTGTTCTTGTGTCCCACATCAAAACAAGCAGGTGTGATTATATTTAAACATCTGCTCACTCAAACAGAAGTTGTGGGGAGTCATCATGAGTGTCTGTTAGTCTGAAGCCCAGGGGAGATGAGTGGGGTAATGTCCCTACAGTTCCCCTGAGCATGAAAAAATTATTTAATTTTTATGATAAGGAAAGATGCTTCAAACCACATTAAACTGGTCATTTTTTACCAAGTTAAAAATAATAAAACTGAACACTTTTTAAAATCTCAACTGACAATGATGAAATAAGCAGGCTTATTTGCTCAAGTCGACATTTGTATGATCTAAACCACTTATTAATACATTTATTTCTTACTCTCTGTATTATCCAGGGTTCTCCTTTCAAAGCCTTCAACTGAATGGATAAGACTTCTCTCATTGTTGAAGGCAATCTCCTCAGCTGATTGTAGATGTAATCATCCAAAGATACAATCAACTCACTGATAAGTTAAATCTACAAAATATCCTCACAGTAACAATCAGGCCAATGCTTTCCTGACCAAACAATTGGATACCATAAACTGGCCAAGTTGGTATATGAACTTAACCATCACAGTCACCTTCAGTTCAGTCCTCCAAAGTTATGTCTATGGTCCATTACAGTAGCTTTCTTGGTAATTGAAATTTATTTAAAACAATGATGGAAGGAGCCTCTTCATTTCTCTCTAACTGGCAATCTCTTAGGGCTCTGTCTCTCCAGTAGACTTTGACCATTTTTCATTTCTTAAACTTTCCCTTCTCTTCTATCATCACCTTTTTCCTTCCATATTTCAGAATCTCCTAAAGAGAGTCTGCAGATGTCTTTACTATCCTGGTGTTCAAAGAATCGGCCATGTACTAGCAGGCAATGATGGTTCAGGACCACACAGCATTACTTAACATCCCTATGATAGACCTTCCCCTAGCAAACAAGGTGCTGCTAGTGTGCCTCTGTCAAAAAAAGCGATGTTTCTGAGGTGTGTCCTATGGAACCCTAGGCCCCTGAGATGTTCCCTAACAAAAAGTGCTTTTAAAATCAAATAAGTTTAGGAAACATCAGGAAACTTTGCATATTATAGCTATCAGACATTAAATATATATATGTATATATAATTCCAATATAAAATAATTATATATATTATATTATATAATAATTTTCTAAACTCATTTGACCACAGAAGTCTTTTTTATATATATATATAGCACCTATTAGCATTTCTACCCTACAGCTCAATGGACTCATCCAAGTCACCTATTAGCATTTCTACCCTACAGCTCAATGGACTCATCCAAGTCACCTGGTGAGGAGACAACGATGGGAAATGGCCATCCCAGGGAATGGAGAGGGCCTGCATCTGCAGGCAGGATCATCCCACCCACCATATCCATGGGATATAAGCCCTCTCTCACTTGGAGTTGGAGTGGACATCACCATCCCAGTCGCCTCTGAATTGGGGGAAGAGCTATGGACTAGAGTGGACTTGATGGTATTCTCTTGCTCACATATGGTGATTCTTGCAATGCAAGAAATTATAACAATGAGGTGGAGCCAGTGGCCACTTGACAGTTTTTTGGGTAGGGAGGGGATGAGCAGTTGAAATACAGGGGCTTCTTTGGGAGTTGGAGGTTGTCCTGTGTACTGTTGTGGCAATGGATGTAGGCCATTTTAAATCAGCACACACCACTCAGAACTGAGTGGGAGAGAGTGTGGTCTACAGTGTGAACTGTGGTCTATGGTTGGTGGCAAGGCTCCAGGATGTGTAAGTTCATTGAGGTTGGTGGTCCACACTATGGGAGATGTTTGTGTTGGATGTGGTGGGAGGTGTGGGAGGTGGGCAACATGGGAATCCGAGTGGGTTCC